>JADLZN010005148.1:0-60357 GCA_018155175.1 Sinocyclocheilus anophthalmus | reverse complement strand
CCATTGTTTGTGCCTGGACGAGACTGAACCTTGGCCAGCAGTCTATGATGGAGAAAGAAAAAATTGCTGTAATATTGCTATAAAAAAGGCACTTACGATACCAGGACTGAAACAATGGAACATGACTATACATTTATGTATTCCATTATTATAAAACAAGTATAATACGCATGCACTGCACATCTATCCATTTATACTATGATAAGAAAATAAAGATACCAGAAGAAGTCTCTCTGACAAAGACCACAACCTTAAGGTCTTAGTTCTTAGTTAAACAATTTGCTCGGCCTTTGTAATGCTATTCAGGCCTGCTCTCCAAAAGTCCATCTAGAGAAGCATGCTTGACATTTTTTTCATGCTCCCTGCCTTGGAGTGAATGCAGCCAAGCTGTGCTCTTCAGCCTCGCAATCTAAAATGTGCCCCAGGGCTGGAGATATTACAAACACCATTATGCTTCTCTGCTGCACTAAGACAAGCTCAGCTAACCCAGAAAAACAAGACATTTCTGTGAGGTTGCATCACAATCTGCAGTGGAGCTCACCCAGGGTAAACACAGGCAACACTTCCTCTCACCCGCAACAACAACAACAAAAAAACCTTTCACCAGAGCTCAGATATATCATGCTGCACACCTAATCAAGACATCAGACTTTCAAAACGTTTTAACAATGCCATTATAAGGAAGGTTTATTATGTATTTATAATAAAAACGAATCATCAACCGTATCATATTATGTGCATATCAGTATATTTTGGTAGCTGAAATGACTTTGGTGTCAGTAAACAATTGGTTTCTGCCAATGGTTTCAATGTTCTATGTAGGCTTATGATGCTTTTGGGGAAACAAAGTCCAGCTACAGTATTTAGACTACTTGCTCAAAACCCTTTACCAAGGAGCTCACCCACAACCAAGGATCTCACCCAAAACAGGTCATCAAGAACTCACAAGAGAAACTATTCTTACCACTGAGATGTGCTGTAATGGGGGCAATGATGAGTGCTTGCTTCATCTTAAAAAAAGCATCCAAAATAGAGACCCAACATAGGGCTGTTAGCTAAATGAACAGGCGATGAATTGGAGATGTACAGGGTATAAATAACTGCCTGTAATTATATGCCTCAATTTTTTTCCATGGAAATTATCATTTGAAAGTACTTGAGGACATGTGGCACATTTTGTCAAAGCTCTCATAAACTATGCTCTGTGCCACTCTACAGTGTGTGAATTAAAATGTAAAGAGTGACAAGTGAATGCATATTTTCTGTTTCAATGGTCTGAGTAATTTCAGCAAAATGATTTCGGTGGAAAACGCGCCATATAATGTCATGCCATAAATATGTTTCCAACCCCCTTCCCAACATCCTCACCATTTTCTGCCTCTTTGTCTTAAAAGTGAATAGGATTACAGAACTGACACAGGAAATATATTATTATGAAGCAGTTTCTACCCTAATCCATCTGTGTATGTAAATGGGACACAAATACTATTATTTTTGTAATAGAACATAGTTTTTTACTATGTTTAATCTAAATATTCAGTAGACTATTGTCAAAATTAAGATTGCTTGGCCAAGAGGTCAGAACAGAATCGCATTTTTAAGAGAGCATACAGACATTCGGTTTGTGTAGAAATGAATACTTTCCATGCTAAGTACATATTATGTTAGAATAGTTCTAATAGTTCACACACAAAAAAGATAGGATTGGTGTTTCTGTTGTCTTTTAAATAAAACACTAAGTCTACAGCTGTTGAGCATTACCACGAGAGACAGTTAGAGGACGCACTGCACAGCATACACCCTGCTCTCTCTCAGAAACACATTATTAGCCGTAACTATGCGCAGACCGCACACACACCACGGTGGTCCCTGAACCCTGCACAGGAATTCTGGGAAAGCAGAGGCCTCCTCCTGCAGAGAAACATGAGTGCTGAAGTATGTAAAAGGAAGTGATCTGTGGCTCTCCTACATGGTCGCCCAGCTGGGTGCCTGTAAGATTTTTATGACTTTCTGCAGAGAGAGGCCTGGGTGCTGCTGTAGCACAACGCTGCACCTCCTCCTCTTTCTCTCTGTCTATCTTTCATTCACTCCTTTACTGGCCCTACACTAACGGCAGTGTCTCCACACCACAGTATAAAACGCTTGCATAACCTAAACCACATGTAGATCACAGAAAGAGAGTATGAGAGATAGTGAGGGAGAGAAAAGAGCAAGTAAGGAGGCAATTACAAGGTAGACGGCAGGATGGGGATCTTAGGGTTTTCATCTCAAGCGTATTTGTTTGTAGAAATGCCATATAAACATTACATCACTGCATCGTTGCTTGTCTTGGAGTCATTTATGTGGATGTCCTTAACTATATCATCAATCCAGCAGGTTTTGTCCTGTAACTTTGGTAAAATAATGAGGGAGATGAAAAGGGTTTGCCTATTTATTATGAAGTATAGGAGCTTGATGACAGATTTAAATAAATGAAAAATGTACTTCAAACTAATTATTTGCAGGAAATGTGTGTTGCTAGTCTGATCACCCATGGATATAAAAACATTTTTAACATGGTTACATAAAGAAATATCACATGAGGCCATTTCATTTTCCACATATCTGAACCGTATGCGATCATGAATACCAAATATTTTCTTTAGTGTCAGTGTACGTGCAATTCCTCATAGTTTAAAGTAAACGTGATTCAAAATAGCATCGCAATATGTATTAAAAATCTAAGTGAAAATTTTAGTCTCTGACAGGTAATACTACTACAATACTCACCTCTAAATGTTTCCCCAAAAGTTAATCCATGAAAATTGCTAATAGTCTTATAAAACAAGCTAATGCCATTGAGGAAGTCATAACAGCATGTGTTGTATTTTTCACTCTTGCTCCCCGAAATCTAAGTCCCTCACACAAAAGAGCTCCGAATGGGGTGAGGATGTGATTGTCCACTCTTTTTCTTAAGCACTGACTCGTTCTCGCAACATTTCATCCCTTTCTTTTACCCTCTTCCATAAGCCCTTCTGAAAATATCCCTGCGCTAGTAACATCACAAAGGCTTACTTATCTCGGTATTACCTATTAAAGGTTTAGATCCCGGCGTCTTTGATAAACACTCTCAATAAGGGTTTATCTCCACAGCCTTATCAAGCTCTTGACGGTTCCTCTACCCTCACTAGAGTAATTTGCTTAATTAAAGTGTCATTTCAGAGAGGAAATATGGGGCTCGTCATTCAAAGAAAGATACAAAGAACTTTACGAGACTATGTGAGCATATGCATGTGTGTGTTTAATATTTTCACTATATTATTATTATTATTATTTTCTGCCTGGCTTAGGTTAAGCCCCTTTAGTTTGTTGTGGCCAGTGAGCTTTAAGAAGTGCAGGGACATTTTGGAGATGTCTCTAAGGAGTCCAGAGGAGAAGAGAAGAAGGAGGAGGAGGAGATGAGAAAAGACGCACAATAAATAAAATGGTTGCTTTCTAAACGAGGCCCGTAGAGGATTGGCTTTTAACGCCCGCAGCCTCTGTCAGCACTTTGGGCGATTTGCGTGTGATTTCATTAGGGGTGAAAATAACACTACAATGAAGATGAAAATAGACTATGGAAAGTGTAGCACGAAAGAAAGACTTAGAAAAGATAAACAAAAGTAGCAAATCTCCCAAACTGGAGCAGAACATTGTGTTTTACGTTTAGTTGCGAGCATAAAAATAAAACTAAGCCGCAGAGAAATGACATAAACCGTGTAAAATATAAAACTCATAAGCAAGGCAGATTTGAACTATATTGAAGGATTGTTAAATGCGCAGATCCAGTCAATACATGTTTTGAAATACACCCCAAAGTGTTGTTAATTTAAGTTTTGTTTTGTGATTAACGGAGGTAGAAACTTATTCATCAGATCGCCTGCCAAGTTTTGTCACATCTGAATCGGCTTTTAATACCTGCGGCCACTTTGCCGTTCTGTGCTTTTTTTTTTCTTCTTTCCTTCTTCTTCTTTGTTCTTTCTTCTACCCCATCTCTTTTTTAGTTTAAAAGAGCTAATACAGGGTTCCTTGTGCCTTGAGCATCTTTTGGCCTGGTGACAAGGTGTGAGACGAAGAGATTTATGCACACGGGCGCACAGATGCAGGGGGAAAAAGATACGCAAGATCAAATGGAGAGGCATGATAACACATGAAATACGACTCCCCGGCCTCGTAAATTAACAGTCGGGAGAAGGTTGTCATTATCCGGGCTACATTTAAGACCATGGTATGGAACCCAGATGGTAGGGGAGAGATAGTTGGGCTGAAGTTTGAGTAATTGATGACTTAAAAATAAACCGGATTGCTCATCTTGGGAGGGAAGGAAGAAGAATTACCCAACACAACAAACATGTAGCATTGGGGTCAAGAGCATAGCATGAGCTCCCTGACTCTTTCTCTCTTTAGAAGAGGAAGCATTAAAGATTAAAACAGGGACAGAGAAATAACACTTTGGAAAGTGGGAAAAGTTATAAAACTTTCCTCGGGCTGATGCAATCGCATCCACAAAATACCTCATTGTTCTTGGCTAAAGCGTGCTTGGATTTATGGGAGTTAAAAATGTAGATTTTAATGATGTCTAAACTTTTATTCATTTTATGAAATGTTATAAAGTAGACATTAAAAAAAATTATATATACTTTATAATTTATATTCATTTATAGTTGCCAAAGAAAGAAACAAAAGAGAGTGAGATAGAAAGGTTTGTAGATGGCAACTCTCCTTAAATTGTACAAAAGTATGCTTATTGACATCCACATTTTTTAAAGCCGTTGTATAATCTTAAAATTCACATTTTTAAAAGTTTGTGAAGCCTGTAAGTGTTTATGGTTGCCACTTGTTTGATGAGTTTAATGCATAATGACAAGTCTTTCCAGACCTGACAGTTAAAGAAAGACTTGATATCTGCACAAAAAAAGTGAAAGGCAAAAATAGGAAAACATCTAAGGAGGAAAAAAGAGAAAAAGGCATATGTAATATGCAGTCCCTGACGTATAGGCTGTCTATCATTTCCTTTTGATTGACTCTCTGTTGGATTGGTGTTTTAGAGCCCTGACATGTTATTAATAATACAGTCTCTAATAGAAATATCATTCCCTTATTTTTCAATCAGCCACAACATCGTGCTAAATCTGCAATGCGTGACTTTAATTAAAGATTGATGGGATGACCATTCATCTGAGGCACCGTTGATCCAGTAATTAAAATGACAAAAAAAAAGATTTATTTATAGAAATTATGTTTAACTCTTTTCCCTTCGCTGTCAGCAGGCCTAGGTTTCTGCTTTAATGAGAGAAGTTAGCAAATGTAATTTTCCTTTCTTTTTCCTCACAGTGAGTACTAGGGCATCAGCATAAGTGGTTGTTCATATTCTATTTGAGACATATACATACGTTTAAGTCTATTCGAAAAGAAAAGAAATTCTCTTTCGAGCAGGAGGATCATGCGTTTCCATCACTCAATCAAATTGTTCAAATAAGTGAAACTTTGGCTTTCATTGACCTTAGTTCAGCAGTAATCATAAAGAAGAAGGGAATACAAACAAAATAGCTTTGCATTTTTATTTTAGTTAGTAATTATGTAGTCTCTTGGAGTTTGACAAGGCCTCTAATGAGTTCTCAGAGGACCTCTTTTATTTGTTTGTTTGTTATTTTTAAGCTTGATTAAGTCCCATGTATTTAGCTAGCACAATTAAACCGAGGGGGGATACAATATGAGCTTAACTTGGTGTGTTTCATTCACTTTTGTTTGAAATGCAGGTTTAGCCAAGTAAGCTAAATCATTTCTTTTGTGGGAATGACTTACCTCACTTTGTTCCTGTTTATAGTATGAATTATAAAAGCACATATAGAATATTGGGTCAGAAAATTGACATGGAGAAATTTTTATGGCACAGTATTTTGATGGTATCATGTTGCAGTACAAGTCATGAAGTTTTAATGTTTTAATGTTTCTTAAAAAAAAGGAAATAGTCATTGAACAATAGATAGTACATGAACTAACAATTGAAAAACAAATCATAGAGACTCACACTTGGAAGTAAATAAGTAGTGTTACAACCCTGCCCATCTGCCCAAACATAATATTTGTTATTATTAGTGTGATTAAAAATATTACAATTTACAATAACCATTTTCCATTTGAATTGTGTTAGGTGGATTTATTAATGTGTAGGCAAAGCTGAATATCAGAATCAGTCACATGATCCTTCATTAATCATTCTAATATGCTGATTTGGTATATGTCACATCTGATTGATTGAATGCATCCTTGCTGAATTAAAATATTAATTCCTTTAAAAAAAAAAAACAAATCTTACGGACCCTAATCTTTTTAAACAAGTGTTTTTAACCAAGTAAATTGGCTGAAAGAGGGTGTTCACCTGATGTCGACCACCCAGAGTCTCCTCCATCACAAATCTCTGTTAAGCTTTACATTTTAATTGTAGTAGGTTTTCAGAAGGCATTAAGACACAGAAATGTTTAGAAAAATTATTTCTGACAAGAGCTATGACTTTGATGTTATCCAAACTGCCATGGCCTGATTGACAGTGAAAAGGACAACAAAAAAAGGGACAAAAGCCTCTTTTGCACTCTGAATCAAAAAGACATAAAAATGCTTGGATATGCTACATAGCAATCTGATGTATTAATTCAGATTTAAGTGGACAGCCATATTCTGACTAAAGACATTTTAAAACTATGAATAAACTATCATTAACTCTCACTTGTGCCACAGACAATGAATCAGTTCAGCTGAGTTCCAGCCACAGTGAATTAATGATACAGATCCACCATCTGTAAATTCCCCACAGACTCAGTAAAACAGGCAGCCATCATCGAATCTCTTTCCTACTGTTCGGTGGCAAACTTCCCATTCTCCTGCTCTCCCTTTTAATGGATTTCTGCAACACGGTTAGATATGCGTTCGGTTCTGGGTTCTGAGTCAAAGCAGGAAAGGAAAAGAGCACAAAAAGATGTATTAAATGATAATAATGACTGATGATATTTCTTCTTTTTTTTACCTAAAAAATGACTTTAATAACACAATGGTCAGATGGTTTGCAAGGCTGACAGAATTATTAAAAGAGAAAGACATGAAGGATTTCCTTACATTTATCGGCCAGTACATCACACCCTCTCTAGCCTTTAATATATAAATGTAACGGATCCCGCCGATGTCTGTTTTATTATTTTCTGCTATTAAAATCCTGGGCCCGCAGATCCTGAGTTAATTTGAAGACAGAGTTGGCAACAAAGAGTGGGAAAAAAAAGCCTCAGCAGGATTTATAATCTTTTCCCTACACTTTTTTCTTTCTTTTTTTTTCTCTCTCTCTCTCTTGAAATCAGGATAATAGAGGCAAGCAGGATCCTGCGCTGACCAGAGTGGAAATGGAATCAGTGGTTTCCCATCTCCCCCCCACCCTCCACCCGACTTGATAAAAACATAATATGTCTTATGATGAATGTTGTTATAAAGCACACCTGCGATAAGTATTCATATTTTCCATCATGTTAATGCTGGAAGATAAACCGAGCTAGTCCCGCCAGTGTCCACCTCAGTGGTTCTCTCAGGCCCGTGCGCAGTTGCCCCATTTTTCTATGTCGTCATGCTTAACGGATGGTGCTGCTCCCGGGTGTAGATGTCAGGTACGTGCCTACACTGGACCATGGTCCTATTGAGATGATGATAATAAAACTATGAGCGGGAAATGTTGGGCGAAAGCCAAGCTTGGTGATAGTGAATATCAGTGGTGAGTTTACTAATGAAAGAAAATTTCTTCCAAAACGATCAGGAATGTGTACATTATTATTAACTACTGTTGTTAAAAATGTTTTCTATGGAAGCAGGGATTTACTATGGTTTAGTATTTTCATATTTCTGAATAAAAAAGTAATGTACAATAACAAATGTACAAACAGTAAAATTACAGTTTGAAATGGTCATTTTCACTAGCACATGTAATTTTGTCAACATAAAACGAGTTGTCGTTAACTTTGTTAGGGAAAAACAATCCCTGCTTACCCATTGTAGTTCTCGAACAAACTTATTTGACATATTTCTACATTAAATATGACATTTCATTTGATAATGTCATCCTTACATGTCACAGTTGTTGCTGAGATTGTGTAGGTCAGTGGATAAACTCTTGATTTTTTATTGTTACCTAACGGACTAACATTGGAGATGTGTCGATAAAATTGTCTGAACTGTTGCACGCCTCAACCAACACACAATAGTGGCGTTTTGTTTCTGAATCAGTATTTTAAACGAATCAGTGGAGTGACTTGCTCGTAAATACAGTAACGTGTTTCATTCCTTAATAAATCCATGTTTTGAATGAATCAGTTGAGTGATATGTGAGTTGGACGACTCAAACCCCACCCCTCTAATAAAATAGTCAATTGGTACATTCCTTAATAATCAGTTTCGAAATGAACAGTTAAGGGAACTGATTTGAGACGACATAATCACTTAATTCCTTAATTGTTTTAGTGTTTTGAATGAATCAGTTGTGTGAATGATTCGATGACTCAATCAAATACTGAAATAAGTAATAAGTAATTACTTTGTGACCCCCTAAAAATGTATGTTCTATATACTATGAATGTGTGTAGAGTGAGTATAATATTAACTGTACTAAATTAACCATTTTATCATTGTCATGTGACTTACCAGCGTCAGTTGCATCGCTTTTCGGTCATTCACAACTCCTCTCCTGTGGCCTCATGGGACAGTAAAGTGTCCATCATATGCACACTTCAGAATCATGCCGGAAGTAGTAGGTCATCCGGGTACTTTTTGCATACGGTTTAATGAATACTGTGACGTCAGACACACTACTCCTTTCACTACTCTTTACTGTTTGTCATACAATATAGTAAGAACATAAGCAATTTCTGAGTCAGCCACTCACTTGTTTTGTTTCTGCATGAATCACCCGAGTGAATGCTTCAATAACTCACTTCAAAGACAGTCACTTGTCACCACCTACTGGCATAAAGATTTAACTAGTAAAAATAGTCACTGAAAAATCTCTAAACACTAATACACTGACAAACACTGTATATTGGAACACAGTTTAGATCACATTTGAGGCCCTGAGCGAACTGTTGCATACTTTTAAATATTTATATAAATGCACTTGTAGACTTCTTGTGACTTTGAATTTAAATCACACAGAGCATTAGGGAGAATGAGAAAGACAAAGTGAGCTTCCTGTTTTCTTCGCTGATTTTCAACTGTTCTTGCTTTTTGCTTTTTGCTTTTACGGGTCCCTAGAAGTGACACAAGCAGCTCTGCACTATAAACAAAATTCCCTTTTAGGCCCTCACCAACTCTCCACGGCCTCAGCAACCCCACCCCCATCCATTCAAACTATAGCAAACAAGCCAACCCAAATGCTGGCAGCTGCAGATGTGAGACTATGTCACCTGTGCCTCATAATGCCCCCTCGTACCCCCCCGGCACGCTCTCATCAACCCCCCTTGTGTGCCCCTCAGACTCGGCTAGCGTCTGGCGTGCTAAGAGGGATGACTCTCTCGGCACATCCCTTCCTCCGCTCAGCCCGTCTCCACATCAGCCCCTTCCCATAATTCCTGGCCTACTGGCATCATGGGCCCAATTAGGATGACACATCCTATCAGGGAGCTTGTTTTGCATAGTCGAATACAAATGACTGTGGAAGTGAAATGTTTTCATAAACTTGCTACAATGAAGACAAAGCCGGCTGTTAGTTTCTGCCAAGGCTGTCATGAGGAGAATGAACATGTCAAACGATATTTCAGTTCAAGCGATTTGGGCTTCTTTATTTTTACCCTTAACAGCATTCGCTGTTTTGGAGTCGACTAGGGGTCTTTAAGGTATAAACTTGCTTGCACCAAATATTTTATTTAAAAACTTATTTTTTTCTTCCCGAAATGACTCCTTAATGCCTGCATCAATCATAATTATAACAGAATGAATAATTTAATTACTTCTTCCTCGACTCGCAAAAAATAAAAAATAAAAATCAATATTCCCCACCCAAACGTTTAGCAATGTTTAGCTTTTATTTGTCCTCTAAAACTGTCTTTAGCTAAGTGATACTGACCCTTTGAATCTTTTAACAACGCAATCAATAAAGCATGTTTATGCAAACCTTGCAGAACCATCAGTTTGGGACTTTTGAAAAAATATGACCCTGACTGCAGCTTGCTAAGTGCAGAGCGCTAGCACTAAATCTCGGGAGTTAAAGTTTTACTGGGGCGTTATGGGTAAAAATGCCTTGTCAGCCATCTGCCACATTCTCTCTCGACGTCCATATTTCCAGAGCCGCTCAACTCCTGAGAGGGACCTGTACCGTCACTGTGGGCCGCACTCCACCATAACAGCTCAGCTATTGCTCCGCACATCCCGAACAACAACACAGTCCATTAAAGGAACCTGTGACAGGCCGAGAGACTGATTCTTCTTTTTCTTCTCGTTTTTTAAAGCTTTAATGAATAGTGATAGCGCTCCTGTCAGCATGACAACCTGGCATAATGTTTTCTCAAAATAGGACTAAATAAATAAATGGCATTTCTAAAACAGTCGTGACAAGGGCTGATTCCACAGATCTTGATGAACGCTAATCATGGCTGATTAATCAGGCCGTAATCCGCCGATCCTAAAAGGTTATCCAGTCCATTGTGCAAAATTAGCTGCCTCTCTCGTGCCCTTTTAAATTCTGCGATGGCAATCACGGACAAAAGCACATTTTTAACGTGCCCTCTTTCGCCTGTCTCTCAGGACATATGTTAGAGATGTTTTTAAGTTCTGTTTTGGAAAATTATGACTCACATTATGTCTTATTCCGTCTCTCTCTCTCCTCTCCATCTCTCTCTGTCTAACTAGTTCTTTGTTTCTCGCTCTGTCTCATCTATGGCTGCTGGACTCCTTCCAAGTCTGCTAAAGCATGTCTTATCTACTTAAGCTTCTCGAGTGCTGATCAAAAACACTCACAATTTGTTGCACTGACATGGGGTTCTTTCCTAACAGACTTGTAAGTCAATAATGCTTGACTCCATAGATATATAAAACTGCTTTTATTTGACTTTTTTTATATATGGTATGTAAGGGTGTATTTTGTTGTTGTTGTTTTTAAGTTTTGGATGAAATAAATGTGACTCACCAAAAAAGCTTGTCGCCTCCTACAGGACAAATTAAGTAAAGTGATGGCACACAATTTACTTTTATGTATTAAACTGCTAAAAACTAGATGTGTGCAAGTAGTCATGACAGCTGACAAAATGTTTAAGAGAGTGAGATATAGAAGAAGATATCTGGAGTCTAAAAGTCTGAGACCACACATTGTTGCTATTGTTTTGAATTTTACATTTGTTTCTAATTTAATACAAGAGTTGTCATTATAATCTATGTTAAGAGCACACTATTGGCACATTTGAATATCTTGAAGAAGTATTTGTTATGCTTTTGGTTATAAATAAAAATAAAAAATAAATATATTATATATATATATTATATATATATATATATATATATATATATATATCTCTATATATATATATAAAAAAACGTACATACACTAAAAACTGTATTTACATATTGCAAAAGTATGCAATAATGTATTTTTTTAAACATATTACATTATTACTAAATAATACTGATTTACATTTTTGGTTCTAACAACTGAATAAATTAAAAACTACACAAGACAAAATGGAAATTAAAAATAATAATTAATCATATCATTAAAAAATATAATGAAATTAAATTAAATAAAAAAATTAAGTTAAAAAGAGAACATCTTCTGTATGGTCTCAGAATTTAGGACCTTCAGACTTTCAGATGTGTCAAACATGTGCTCCTTTCCCGCAACCTTATCCAGGTGACATTAAGGAAACATTCATACACAAACCTCTACTCTTCCTGTTGTGTAAATGCTTCTTAGTGTCTATCATAGTGTATTGCGTTTGTCTGCCACTGCCGTAGTCAGTGATCATCTCAGGATGGCTGAATTTGTCCATAAATTATCACTGGGAGGGAAGAGGCACTGTAAGAAAAGTTTAATAACCAGAGTGTCGGGGCGTACAGCACTAGCACCACCTTCACCAACAAAACATGCATGCCTCCTGCTCGGGCCGGCAAGAATTAGTGAGCTAAGCACTCGTAAATCACAGCGCCTGTAGCTCTCTCTTCCTGTGGCTCTGAGCACAAAAGAAGAAAACAAAAAAAAAAACCATGGACTTCACCATGGTTTGAGTGATGGAAAAAAAGAGGAGGAGTGTCTACAGGTCTAGGGTGCAGGGCTGAAGTAATATGCCATCATCTGGGGGAAATCCAGAAAGGTGATCTAGTGTGAGAACACTGTGTCAACAGCGGAGTGATAATAACAGCGAACAGAGCTGCTATGATATGCAATGCTGTGATGATATGCATGCTGTGTATTTTTAGCATCTTTAGGCATTTCAGCTTTAAAATGCTTTAAAGGCAAATATAAATGTGACATTATAAGTATTACAGTGAGCACAATGATTGTAATTAGTATTTAAATTAAAAGTTGTTTTAAAATTGATGTTATTCTGCAATTGTTGTCAATAAATGTTTAACAAAAATAGTAGTCTGATCATTTGCAGTTTATGTTTAATGTTAAAAAAGTTTTTTATATTTACTATTCTATATTTACTCATTTCTATCCCGAGAAATTGAGGGGGGAAAACAGTAGAAGTATCAGTATTAAAATAAACAATACTGTCTTAAATTGTATTTAATTTTTTTTTATTTAGCATTAAATTATGGGATTCAGTTTAGTATATGTATGATTTCAAATGCTGTCAAGTGCAATTAATTGTGATTAATCACAGAATAATAATAATAATAATAATAATAATAATTAATATAATAATAATAATCATTTACAATATAATTTATAAAAATTAGCATTTTTCAAACTGTGTTGTACATTATGGAAGTACAGCAAAAACTTGATGGAACTTGAGTATGTTGTCACAGAGCGCTTTGAGGGAGCGTTTATTGACAGTGGCAGCTCATCAGTCCAAAGGGGTTCAAACACAGTTATTTATATGGATTTCAGTGTGAAACAAAATAAACCACAATGACAAATGTATATCAAGAAACATGTAATGATGTCTGTGGTTCGAACGTTGCTTGATTCATTAAGTTTTAGTGGCTCCATCCTAGAAGATATTAGATTGTTGTGGTGAGGACTAGACACTTACAGCACACTTAGATTAATGGAATATTTCATCAAGTTCTGTTTGAAATCTGCTCCTCAATTAGTGATAGATGTTGTTCTCTACAAAGACGTCTACATGAGGACATGTCTGCATTTGAGAAGACATTACTTTGACATGACATAACTGCACACGGACCACATGATAAGCTTTTCTTAAAGAGGTAATGTAAAACTGAGCAAAAACACAAACACATGTGGCCCGTGACAGATACCTGGATGCTATTCAACAGCCGAATGTTTCTCCGTGTTGTGGTTTTGAACTTGCGGCAAATGTACCTTATTTTCCACAGTGTAATAGATGAAATGGCAA
Organism: Sinocyclocheilus anophthalmus; assembly: GCA_018155175.1. Taxonomy (NCBI): domain Eukaryota; kingdom Metazoa; phylum Chordata; class Actinopteri; order Cypriniformes; family Cyprinidae; genus Sinocyclocheilus; species Sinocyclocheilus anophthalmus. Next base: position 46,792 of record JADLZN010005148.1, on the reverse strand, counting down.
GCCAGTGGGCTTTTACAAGAGTTATTGATTTCCACACAGAACGACTTACATAAAATTCACATTCTGAGGGGTGTAGATGGTGAACGTCTCGGGTTACTTATGTAACCATGGTTCCCAGAGTAGGGAACGAGACACTGCTTCCTCTAGGGGTTGCTATGGGGAACGCCTTGTCGTGACCGTGTCTGAAGCCTACATTGAAAAACACCAACTTGTTTGGCCGGCGACAGCCATGACGTCACTACCGTCGCAACTAGTACAAAATAGGCGCCGGTAGCGCACATCATCACTTCTTCGTCTGAAGCTTGTGACCGCAGCATGGCAAGAAACCTAGAGGACACAGTGTCTCGTTCCCCTCAGGTACCATGGTTAAGTAACCTGAGACGTTCCCTTTCAAGGAAGTTCCCCTTTCCTCTAGGGGTCGCTATGGGGAACATTATACCCACGCCGCCATGCTGAGGGGAGTGCAAGCCAGAACCATGGCGAGCCACTAAGTACCAACTACACCATATCGCTATGGGAGTTGGCCCTGTCTGGACTTAGACTGCTGTCAGTGACATTACTCCCTACGGCCAGAAACCTAGGCTGCCAAGGGACATTACTAGAGCCTCACAGTGTGCAGGTCCCACCGGGAAAAGATTGGTAGTAGAACCCAGGCTACCAATAGTCTACCACGGGAGTCAGTCTCTCGAGATTGATCTCTGGTGTAATGAGGGCGGCTGGCTCGGTGCCCAGAACTGCGGGACGGCAGGGGCCCCCGTACCAGCTGTGCCATACAAAAGCCTCCTCGGAGGTGGCGCCAGGGCCTAGAATCATGAAGGATTCCTTCCAGGGAATACGACCAAGAGCCTACTTATTGGATCAATTACTAGTCTTGGCCTGTCACTCAGGGCTACCTCACTTTGCAGAAGGACCTGTCTCAACAGGCCTCTTGTGGAAACACCCTGTCAGAGCAGGTATTTGGGGATACCATGAGGAGTGGGTCCCAGGTGGGACCGGGGTTTTAGACCACTCAGAAAAGAGAACGAAGCTGTGCGCGTAACCCTTACCATATAGGATTTCAGAAAAGTTGGCAAAGCATAACGTGCGCACTTACCACTTTCGTGGAATTTTAGAAAAGTGGGCAAAGATACCGTGCCCACTTACCACCATGTGGATTTTAGAATGTCCATATGTAGATGGATACAACCGTTCTAGGGGGTTCTCGTGGCACTTCTGGAGGGCAGCCTATAGATGGAGCTCTGAGTAGTCATCAGTCTCACCTACGGCTATCACGCTGGCGTGGCTAGCCGCGAACTTGTAGCTGAGGGAGCAGACATCCATTCTACCTACAGCACGTTCCTTTGGTGGAACAGCTAGCAGTTATCAGCTGGTGGAGCAACACGCCCAGTTCTCACCGAGAAGGGGACTCGACCCGCAGCACGTTCCGGCTTGCGGAACCAGCTAGTAACAATCTCGGCGTGGGAACCCACGCCTGGTCCTCAGACGCCAAGGGGGCTCGACCCTTTCTACTAATGGTGGGTTTTCCCCGGCTGGCAGTAGCTCATTCTAGCTGGGGGAGCCCAACCCACCTCTCACCGAGAGGGGGGGCCCCCAACCAGCAGCCTGATTAAAAATCAGAGGGGTAGCATACTTCAGGCTAGCCACATCGCCAGCGCATCATGGAGGCGGAGGACGGCCCAAACCTACTGATGCAGCTGGTATGAGGTCTTTCTGGAAGACAGCGAGCTCAAGCCTCTCATGAAAGAGGCACCTCCGTTTTTTCCTCAGCGGAGGAATACTGTTCCTATTCCAGGTGACCCTTTCCTGAAAGGAAATTTACCACGAGGACAGCCCATGGAGCGAGTGATTCAACTCCTCTGAGAGGATCCTGCTCGTCAGACGACACCCTCTTAGTTCCCCTTGATATCGAGGGGGGCAGTGCTTCCTGAGTGTGTCGATTGAGACACACTGGTTGAGAGGAGCCCATGAAATCGGGGCCTAACCCTCTCCGAAACCGGGAACGAAGTCCGAAACGCGTAACCCTCACCATACAGGATTTTAGAGAGGTGGGCAAAGAATAACGTGCGCACCTACCACTTTCGTGGGATTTTAGAGTAGTGGCAAAGCATAACGTGCACACCTACCACCTAGGTGGAATTTTAGATGGGTGGCAAAGCCTAACGTGCCCACCCACCACTTACGTGAATTTTAGAAAAGCGGCAAAGGATAACGCGCACACTTACCACTCACGTGGATTTTAAAAGGTGTGCAATGAGGACTCTTAGGGTTCTATTGTCACCCGGACACAATGGCCGGTCGGGAACAGCAGCTCCAACACCCTCCTCAGAGGTGAGGGGAGTGATGTCTCCAAGGTGTGTCGACCAAGACACACTATTTAAGTGGAACCCAGGGTACCGGGGTGTTAATCCACTTTGAAACAAAGGTAACGAAGACAGCACGCGTAACCCTTACCCTCACAGGATTTTAGAGAAATGGGCAAAGAATCCCTTGCCCATTTACCACCTAAGTGGAATTATAGAAAATGGGCAAAGCAACACGTGCCCATCTACCAGCTATGTGGATTTTATAGAAAGGCCCAGCTTCAGTGCACATCCCCACTCACGTGTCATTTGGACACTTATCATCTTATCTTTTTAAGTTCATGGAGACCCGACCATATCGGCCCTCCGGAAGAGGCCGGCTCGCACATCTCGGTGGTGATGGGAGCCCTGCCTAGGACAGTCTTACACAGGAGGATCCTGGTGATGCTCCCGTACCTCCCGTTCGTTGCCTCAGTAAGAAGGGGTACGCCGGTGGCCAGGAAGCCCCTCGGGGTGACCAGGCACTGTAGCCCCGTCCGGGTGCCTTGCAGCGTAGCACCGGGGGCCTGATGTTCACGAAGGCTCCCGCAAAAGCCCGTGTTCGGCCGCATGATCCAGGAGGTATGAAACCGAAGCCCGGCTTTCCTTACCGTCTGGATGTATGTCGACGAGTGACATGCCTACTGCAAGTAGAGCACCTGGCTTCTGAGTCCAGCAACGGCACCTCATTGAGGGCGTCTAGCAAGGGACAAAACCGCAAAGGTCCCGGGAAACACTGCAAGGAACTATAGAAGGTTAAACACACACAGCCATCTCGGTCTGCCCTCGATATACAGATATCATGATATTTGGATCGTACTCACCCCCCATGACCTCTGTGCTGGAGCTCTGCTCCGAGGATCTTTCTGACCGGATCATCCGCTGCAGGTAACTTTACATTTATTACACATGACCACCTCAGTCTCTCATTAGTATAACATGCTCTCATGACATATGGATCATACTCACCCACCCCGAGCCTTGTTGCCGGGGCTCTGTTCGGGGATTTTTGGCCGGACCATCAGTCAGGCGGTTACTATGATCTAGCCATAGAACCACCAACAACATAATGGGCCCAGTAGGAGACTGTTTGAAATTTTTTTTACAGCTAACCTCGGTCAGCTGGATATGGTGGTCATAACAGGGGAATTGGAAAAAGGGGAGGACAGGGTAGATGTTGCACCCTCCGCGGGAGAGCGTGAATACCTAAGTATTACTCTGACCCGGACGAAAGCGCTGGCGCCTTGCCCAGGTCTCACCCCTCGGGTTTCGCCTACCTCCCCTTGACCCACGATACTTCCTACCCCCACCCACCGGTGGGGGAGGAGCGCGAGCCGCGACACTTGCCTTCTGTGCCCGTCTCTGATCCTCGAACCGAGACGCGCCAGGACCCCTGGTTTGTTCGGGCTCAGACCTAGGCCTTCGTGGAATGAAGGTTTTGAAGGCAGCTGAGCACGCCTTCGCCTCCCTGAACTCTTCGACCACCGTCTCAACGGATGTACCAAAAAGATCAGAGGGCGAAACCGGGGCATCGAGAAAAAAACCCCTTTCTTTCTTCCCGATGTCCGCCAAATCCACCCACAACTGCCGCTCCGTCACCACCATAGCACCCATCGCTCTGCCCATGGCCGAGGCTACCTGCTTAGTAGCCCGGAGGGCCAAGCCTGTGGTGCGCCGCAGCTCAGCCGTTACGGCAGAGGAAAGGCCCTGCCCCTCACCCAGGTCCTTCAGCAGGTCAGCCTTTTTTGGGAATAGGGGGCCTGGAGCACCGCCATCGTGTGCAGACGCGGCCGACAGCCGACCTTCCGCTGCTTACGCCTTGCCGTGTCGTGCGGATGTGGCTTGAGGGGCACGGATGGCAAGAGGGATTTTGAGTGATGAAGTTCCCAGAAGAGATACTGGCTAGGTCCTCTTCACAGTGGTCATCCATCCCATAGCCGCTTTCGCGCTTGACTCGATCTTCTCATAACTCTTAGATGAACCGGTGATCACGCGTGAGACAACCCTCGTCCCCATTCCTTCTCGATCTCAGTATGGAGTTCAGGAAGGAAAGGAAGGCTCACTTGGGCTGGAGGTCTATGGTCAGAGAGATAACTTTCGTCGAGGCGACCTCGCGACGTCATCTCCTTGGCTCGTTTCCACGGTAATTCGGGCCTTGCCGTGGCCCGATCCATCACCTCTAACCGCTCATCATACGCAGGGCAGGTGGATTGAGAAAGCTCAGCCTCAGCTTCTTCACTCCCCACATCCATTTCCTGCTCTTGTTGGCCTGGGCCCAACTGAGCACTGGCCCCTGGATCAGATGATATCAAAGAGAGGATATCATCGTCCAGTGGCTGTCTCTCGCCCGACACCGATGCGCGGAAGAGGGGAACCCCCCCTTCAGCCTAATCGGCTAGGTCCACCTGAGATCCCCAAAAGCTCATTCTCCTCCGTGCCTCAGCAACGGCGGTCCTGAATCACGGGAAGCAGATGGCTACCCCTCTTTACTCGAAAAAAAGAGACAAACGAGAATGGAGCTTTTTCAGCGAAAAGCTCTCACAATGCACGCAGATTGCCTCCTCGAAGACATCGCGTGCGTGCTCCTCGCCCAAACAAACATCGCATAGATCGTGTGAATCATCGGGTGTCAGAAACTGCTGACACGGATGTACACACTTTCTAAACACTCCGCTAGTGCTCGCCATAGTAGGAAAAGAAATACTCTTACTTTGCTTTTGGAATGCACGCTTCAAACAGAACGGTCAGTGAAGACGAAGAAAGTGATGATGTGCGCTACCGGCGCCTATTTTGTACTAGTTGCGACGGTAGTGACGTCATGGCTGCCGCCGGCCAACGATTTGGTGTTTTTTTCAATGTATGCTTCAGACACGGTTCACGACGAGGCGTCCCCCATAGCGACCCCTAGAGGACGCAGTTCGAAGTTCCACGAAAGGGAACCCCCGCTTGCGGGAGAAACAAATTCTGATGTAAGGCTTGCGCAGCTGATATCAGATTTGCTGCTAGATTACAGTCTAAAACCACATTTCCTTAGATTTAGCCAGTATCATGGTTAGTAATGAAATTCCTCAGGGAAAACAAATTGCTGCTGTCACATAATCAATAGACATATGGGAATAAATGTCAAACGCATATTCCCTCACATAGTCATACCCAGCATGCTCGTGTCCTGCAGTGCCCCTCCCAGCATGCACTTAGTTCAAAAGGTCTCTCGCTTTCAGTTATTGTATACTGGCCATACCGCAACACGTGATTTCACTTGTAAGTGTTTGTTTAGCACTTGTCTTCAGCGTGATTGTGTGGCCAAGGAGATGAAGAGGGTGTGATAATATAGCGGTATTCTTCTATGGTGTCAGTTCTCTTCTTTCTGACTGCGGCTGACAGAGCGTTCTCCAGTGAACCGGCTGGAAGGAGTCTCTTAGGTGGGGGCAAAACACGCTGTCATTGCTCTTTGTCGTGTGTCCGATAATTAAAAATCTGATTTATTGGCAGGCGTCAACAATCACAGAGGGCCTCTCTCCTCCTCTCGCAGCTTTATGATGTTCATCCTTCCTCAGGCTAAATTTACTTGATGAGGAAAAAAGAGGGAAAAAAGGGGGAAGGGGGAAAAAAAGAGGCCTTTGGTTTCTTAGCCTCTGTCACCTCATCTAATCCAGCCCCCCTAGGCTTGTCTGTCACTCAGCTGCCGTGGCAACCGGAGCAGACAGGGAACAGAGGCCCTGACCAGCCTCGCTTTGGCGCAGTTTATTCTAATATTTATTGTCACCCAGAAAATGAGCGTAATGCAGGCGAGCAGAGGCAGCAACGCTGAGCGTCGTGGGTAATGTCAGTTTTAACAAAGACCCAAGGGAATGCAGCTGCGGCGAGAGAAAGCGTCTTGTTTGATAATTTAATGCGACGGTGCCATAAAGCATTTTTGATTCCTAAATTTTGACTTTGCTAGCTTGTGGTACACAAATTGTCGTGCATGTGTGATCTCAATGGGCTTGAACATCTGTAATGTGACAATTTCAGTCATCAAAGCGAAAAACACCCTGAGTTTTCCCGCAACATGTGAAATTGTCAGATTGTGTTCGATATATTTTGCTTTACAGTGATCTCAAAACATATCATTTATTTTAGAAAGGATAGAAACACAGAACATTTCACAAAAACAAGTGCATTGAGTTTAAATAACACGATTACATACAATTACATATTATAACACATATGATTACATATGACAACATGATACATAATAAAATTCAATATACAGTGGGTACGGAAAGTATTCAGACCCCTTAATTTTCAATCTTTGTAAATGCAGCCATTGCTCATCTCTAAATCATTTAAGTCATTTTTTCCTCATTAATGTACACACAGCACCCATATTGACAGAAAAACACATAATTCTTGACATTTTTGTAAATCTATTAAAAAAGAAAAACTGAAATATCACATGGTCCTAAGTATTCAGACCCTTTGCTGTGACACTCATATATTTAACTCAGGTGCTGTCCATTTCTTCTGATCATCCTTGAGATGGTTCGACACCTTCATTTGCGTCCAGCGTGTTTGATTATACTGATTGGACTGATTAGGAAAGCCACACACCTGTCTATATAAGAACTTACAGCTCACAGTGCATGTCAGAGCAATGAGAATCATGAGGTCAAAGGAACGGCCTGAAGAGCTCAGAGACAGAATTGAGGCAAGGCACAGATCTGGCCAGGTTACAAAAAAATTTCTGCTGCAACTTAAGGTTCCTAAGAGCACAGTGGCCTCCATAATCCTTAAATGGAAGACGTTTGGGACGACCAGAACCCTTCCTAGAGCTGGCCGTCCGGCCAAACTGAGCTATCGGGGGAGAAGAGCCTGGTGAGAGAGGTAAAGAAGAACCCAAAGATCACTGTGGATGAGCTCCAGAGATGCAGTCGGGAGATGGGAGAAAGTGGTAGAAAGTCAACCATCACTGCAGCCCTCCACCGTCGGGGCTTTAGGGCAGAGTGGCCCAACGGAAGCCTCTCCTCAGTGCAAGACACATGAAAGCCAGCATGGAGTTGTGAGATGGTGAGAAATAAGATTCTCTGGTCTGATGAGACCAAGATAGAACCTTTTGGCCTTAATTCTAAGCGGTATGATTGAGAAAACCAGGCACTGCTCATCACCAATACAGTCCCAACATTGAAGCATGTTGGTGGCAGCATCATACTGTGGGGGTGTTTTTCAGCTGCATGGACAGGACGACTGGTTGCAATCGAGGGAAAGATGAATGCGGCCAAGTGCAGGGATATCCTGGACGAAAACCTTCCAGAGTGCTCAGGACCTCAGACTGGGCGAAGGTTTACCTTCCAACAAGACAATGCCTTCCCTAAGCACACAGCTAAAATAACGACGGAGTGGCTTCACAACAACTCTGTGACTGTTCTTTGTTCTTGAATGGCCCAGCCAGAGCCCCTGACGTAAACCCAAGTGAGCATCTCTGGAGAGACCTAAAAATGACGGTCCACCAACGTGTACCATCAACCTGACAGAAATGGAGAGGATACGCAAGGAGGAATGGCAGAGGATCCCCAAAAAAAATCCAGGTGTGAAAAACTTGTTGCATCTTTCCCAAAAAGACTCATGGCGGTATTAAATCAAAAGGGTGCTTCTACTAAATAATGAGCAAAAGGGTCTGAATACTTAGGACCATTTCAGTTTTTCTTTTTTAATAAATCTGCAAAAGTGTCAACAATTCTGTGTTTTTCTGTCAATATGTGGTGCTGTGTGTACATTAATGAGGAAAAAAAAAATAACTGAAATGATTTTAGCAAATGGCTGCAATATCACAAAGAGTGAAAAATTTAAGGGGGTCTGAATACTTTCCGTACCCACTGTATGTATATATGTATATATATATACAGTATACTGTATATATATATATATAATATTATATATTATTATAACATATATTACATTTGCTGTAAATATATACTCTAGATTTTCTAAAGATTATATTATATTACATCCACTAAACATGTGCCTGGAGAAAGTAGAAAGTAACTAATACAATGTAAAAAAAAAACAAAAAAACATTTCTATACATACTGAATTGTATTTATTACATTATTGGCATTTTATATTATATTATAGTATTAATTATATTAGATTATATGCTCCATCACTATCCTGCAGAGAATAAAGCAAAATGTATGGATGGATGGATACATATTTTATTATATTTTGACTTTGGAACAAGCTAAATATTTTATTATATTTTGACTTTGGAACAAGCTGTTTTTACTAAATTGTTTAAGTGAAGATACTGAAGTCAGTTCTGGAAAAAGCTAATTATTTGTTTGCATTTGGCACTTGGATTTATATTTTGTTGCCTAATCCAATGGCGTTCGTACAGTTTTTACATCCAAATACTTTGTTGTTTGTGCATATTATTAATATTTATTTTGACATATTTGTAAAACTGGCACTTTGAGGTTTAGGTGCACCTTGGAACTCAGAAGTTAAGACTCAGAAGAGGTAGGAGCCGAGACATACACACACACACACACACACACACACCCGGAAAACTCAAAGAGGGCCGCGGTTAGTTGTGGATGTACATTGTATCAAGTGTATCCCATAGTCAGTCAGACAGACAGGTAGATGGCTGGTTGCAGGTGCTTTCTCTCTCTGGGAGGCCTGAGACAGGCCTGTGCTGTGCCGGCTGTCAGCTCATCAGGGTGTTCAGGTCCGGCTGGCTGACGGGCTCCGGCTCTGAGGCCTGGGCTGATGACACCTTCCTGTTCCACTGTGACAGGCCCAGTCCGACAGGCGTCAGAAAACACTCAGCCCTTCTCAGCGTTCTCATACATACATGTCTCATACACACACACCTGGACACGAGCGCACACACACATTCACAACCTCATACCTGCTTTGACATGAAAGAACACACATATTCACAAACACACACCCACACACACTCACTGATTTACACTCATAGCCTACCCGTCTCTTCCATGCTGCCGAAACTTGATGAACTGAGACGGAGAATGAGATGACAAACATACAAACACATCCAGAGAAATAAACAAAGTTGCCATAAACCTCATCAGGACATGATAGATCCAGGGAGAGTAATGTTTGAGTTATTATAGTATAGGTGAGTGCTAGAACCTGTCTTTGCGAGTTGTCAGAAAAGAATGCCCAGAACGCAGCCTCCTCTGCCAGACCTCTGAAGGTCGGACAAGCTTATGTTTGGCTGAGGAACTTTGGCTGAGTACACACCAGCTGTCTCTTTAGCCATCACTCAGACAGCGCTACACCGCTAGCTAGCTAGTGTGCGTGTGTGTGTGAGGTTGTGCATCTTTATTGTCGTTCAAACGCTGCCAGTGTGTATCCTGAGCTCGCGGCGCCACACACACACTCGCCCCTTTCGGGGGCTACCAGATGCTGACTGCTTGAGGCCTAGAGAGAGAAAGGCTGAGGAGAGGGGTAGGCGCAGAGCACTAGCATCACACCCTCTTCTCTCTTCCTCTCCCATGCAGTCACCAGAAGATGAGCCTGATTTGTTTTGGGAGCCGTCCAATAGACGGAAAAGAGAGAGAGGCTAAGAAATGGAGAAGTGAAAAACAGGTGAAGTGAAATACAGAGCGTGGCACCCCACGGCGTCAGGCAGAATGGGCCTCACCAGATATGAAGAGATTAGCCAGCCGCTGCTCTAACCCGGGCCCGTTTTTATGGCTGCTAAAGCCTCTGGCAAAAGTTAAAGCTACTCTCAGCAAACTCCAGCAGCCCCCTGCCTCCTCCCGCTCACAAACACGCAAGAAAGACGAGCCTGAGAGGGAAGAAAACGGGTTAGTTACACTCGTCATCAATGCATTAAAGTCTTCATAACAGGGTTGTGAGCATAACAGAATTCAACGGAATATAAAACCGCACACCCAGAAAGATGACAACTAACACAATTCCCATGAAATATCAGTTGTGTTCAAAATAAGATCTGCTTTATTTCGTCAAATGCCTTCGGATATCCTGAGGTGCATTTACATAGACCGTTTAATGCTGCATACATGGCACAGAAATTATAATTGCAGACATAATATCATGGAATTATTGTAAATAGGTAATAATGCTATCAAAAAAATACAGTACAATTGTTAAATATATTAGTTAGAGCATTGTTTTTGTGCAGCCCCTTAACCTGGCTGTAAAGTCGTCTTTGTTTCAAATATAAGGTAACTATATAAGGCTTTTTGTCTGTAATTGTGTTTTGACACGACAGAAATCACAGAATTGCTCTGTGATTTGTCAGTTGATTGACAGATGATTCATTCATTCTATGAATTAATTCAGCTGTGTATGTTGACCACTTTCTCATTTGTATGTGTGTGTGGAGATTAGACTAGAATGTATTATGCTTTGATTTTTCTTATATTTTAGTGTATTTTTTACATGTTAATTAATGTCAGTCTTTTTGTGTTGTTTATACAGCGGTGATTATAACATTATTACTTTATCTGCTTGAGATATACATTCAAGATAAAAGAAAATTGCTCCTGTTAGGTTAAAGAGGTTCAGTTGAGCTCAAGAGAAATTTCTAATCAATTGAAATCGAGATCATATGTTTGGGAGGGGGAGGTAATGCATCATCAAAAATGTACCAAACACAGAACAAACCTCCCAATGGAAAATTTGTTTCCTTAGTTCAACTTATATTTTTGTTTATGCATGTATGTATGCATGTATTTATTCTTTCTAGAAGTTCTCTTACTCTGATAAACGGGCCAGTTTTAATATTGGCACTTTGAGGAGGCTCACCATATTCATTTTCGACAGTGCGTGTGTGTGTGTGTGATTGGCTAATTCAGCGCCTCCAAAGAGTGCTAGCCCTCATTCTGCTCCAGCTTGTTCTCTTTTAATCGCTTTTTCTTTCTTTTTTAATTTTACACCAGAGATGCACAAACAGTCTCCTCAGCATTTTGCCTTCCTCCTCACCCTATCATTTCTACCTGCTTAATTCCCCTCTAACGGGCCGCGCCAAAGTTGTTAGCTGATTAAGGCTCTTAATTGGGCTCAGAAGAAAAGGGTGAAGACAGGGCTGAAGTTTAGAACAACAACAGTTTTCTTTTAGTCATTTTGAGGGTCCACCTTTTTAGACAGACCACAATGAAATAGTACTGAGAACATACAATAAAAAAGATGTATATTTACTCTATATAATTTCAGTAATGGTAACACTTAATAATAACTTTCTTTAATAACTAAACCAAACATTATTGCTTTATATAATGCTTAGATCATGTGTTATAAAAATGTATACAAATAGTTATGAATGTGATGAAACTTTATGCATATATTTTCATTAAATACACATTCATATTTGAATGTACATGACCTACTAATCTCATAGGAATAACTATGTTTGCTAACGACTTGTTAATGAAAGTTATTAGAGTGAGTTCGGCAAAAGTGGGAAATCAGGTAAAGTGTGACAAATATGTCTCATGATTGATTGCCCTTTAAATTTCAGGAGACAATCAAATGCAACAGTCATTAGTAATTACCACAAGGGTCTTTGTCATTATGGAAATGTTTTAATTTGCCTGACATTATTGAAGTATATGTGATCAAGCTTCATCACCTAATCAGTCTCAGCAAGAACATGGACAATTCATCAATAATGCTTTCATAAACATAAAGGCTTTAGAAAACAATATGAAAATATATACGATCTATAAAGAAAACATCACCTGCGCAACTTTTTAATCCTCATGGGTTTGTATATTGATTGATTGATTGGGGTTTCAGAGATTCCAATGATGTATGTGCATATATACGAATAATACACATTTCAAAATAAGCCTCTTGTTTTCTCTTTATATTTGCTTAATTTGTTCCTCTGTAATGTAATTGTATCACAAAGTAGAGATGTGGACATGTACTTTTCAGAAATGTGACTAGTGTATCTCTCTTTGTATACGCTAATAGATACAGTATGTACAATATTGTAAGGCACGTTGCGTAATAGTATGATGAATAGTTTATAACGCATAATAGTACAGTGATTAATCAATATATTCAGTTCCAACAGCTATAAAGAAATCTTTGTACATTTACTTTTTATGGCGCACAGGGAAAGTTTGAGGAAAATTTGTCTTTAAAACTGTCGTCATGAATTGTATTCATTAATCATCATACTATTATGTGTTAACAGCATACACTATTTCATACAACATTTAAAGTCTGAACATATGCTAATAGCCCATAGCTGTACTAAAACACAAACATGAGGTTACATACAGAATGATAATATATCTGTCCCATCCCTGTGTGAAGCAGCAGCATTAAGAAAGCATGCAGGTGTATATTATTCATTTAATACATGTAGATTTTAAAATTATTAAGCTATTGTAGGCAATCCTGTTGCATCTTACAGGAAAATCCAGTTAAACCTTCTTCTGATGATATAATTACATCATTACCAGCTGAACCAAACAGGTCATTTGTGGTAATTAGCTGGTCCAAGCTGTTCTAGATTATTAATCAGTTGCACTGCCAGATGATGGCTGAAGACAAGCTGGTAGACCATCTTTGTCAAGTTAGAGGTGGTAGAACAACTTGAACCAGTAACAAACCAAACAAAATGTTCAATAGTTTTTGAGAATGAAATTTTAAATATTTTTTTTTCCACATTGTTTTCAGGTTTTGTAACATCTTATGCTGTTATGACCTTTTTTAGTTTTTTCCCCCAGCAGGGACAAATAGTAAATCCCATATTTCATATAGAAGACAATTTATCTTTTTTTGTTGTTTTCAGTGTTTAAATTGCTGAAATAGTGCTAAATGTGTTCAGAAGTCTGTAAATAAAATATTGTTTGATAAAAATTGTTCACACTATAAAGTGTTACCTCATTAATCTGTCTTTTTAAAGATTAGCTTTTACACTTATGCAAAAATCGAAATATTATGTGCTCGATTCATTTCTATATATCATTTTTTTTACTGCAGAATGTTAAAGAATTGCTCTTTGAGAAATTCGCTAACCCCGCCCCTCCCCTTTTGGAGATAAGTTCTTTTCTATAAGCTGTCATGTAAACAAAAATCGATCTGAAAGTGAACTCAAATCAGTTTGTCTCTGATCTCTGCCTGACCTTGTGGTTTTAGTGTAGCGCCGCTGACCGCTCCCCGGGCCGCCTGTCATTAGGACGGAGGACGATCTCTATTTAGTGGTGCTGCACGTGGGCCTGAAGTTGACAATAAAAAACTAATTCACTCTTTCTCCCGCTGACTGGGGTGCAGTCTGGCGTCATGTGGGACGGGGTTTGGAGATTGTGCAGTCCCCCCACAACCCCCCCACCCAAAAAACAGTTCATGAAGGGGTCAAAGCTTTTTTAATGCGTCATTTAAATGTGAATTAGGTCACGAGGTAATACGCGGGTGGCCTTTTGTGTGTGAGGCAATGATTGAAACATGATATGGTTACTTAGATACTGTAGTTATTATATATGTGCACAGTTTATAGTATACATAATTAACCGTGCTGTGCTTTCTAATTAATTCCTTCCATCGTCGTCGCGTATAAAACTAATTAAAAATAAATAAAAAACCGAAGCCACGCTGCTGAGAAGAGCATCTTCTTTGACAGCGAAGAGCAGTTTTGTTAAGACTGAGAAACGTGTGTATGTGTGTGAGAGACGGGAGGTGATGAGGGCATTTAGGGGGTGAATCGTTCATTACGGACGAAAAGGCATTTGTGGATTTGAGCATTGGGCATGTGTGCTATTACTGAATGATGAGGGGAAAAAAGCACAGTGTGATCAATGGAGAGAAGAAGAGTGAACTCTGCCAGCTGCCAGGATCTCTCACACACACAACGTAAAAATAACACACATCCACACGTGCCGCACAAACATTTTCATACACACACACACACACACACGGGGGGGAGAACAGAGACAGAGCATGACATTTAAAAGGAAAAAGCTGACATTGACTCCATCACTGTCACAGTGGCTGCCATAAAGCAGCGGCAAATATTAAAACATTTTTCATCTGTGCTACATTATTGGCACCAGAAATTGTTTTCCCCTCCGTCTGATATTCTCCTGAACTGCTGCAGCTCTCCCCAGAGACCACATGCTGTTACCAAGGCCTCCAAACATATTGGCAGTTGATGTGGCGGCATTCGTGTAAGCTTGCCATTCAGTGCGTCCTTATCCTGCTCGCCCCACCCCCTGCTTTAGCTGCCGTCTCTCCTCACACATGTCGCCCTGTCTCTGAGAAAGACACCGTGTGACCCTGACATAGGAGGTGCTATGTAAATATGATTGTATTGTGTGGGTGTGTGTGTGTGTGTGTGCGGCACAGCGAGTGAATCAGAGTGACTCACGTATGAAAGGGAACCCGTAGGTTGTTGTGTTGTTTTTATATCACAGTTACAATATGTTCAGATCGCCCACAAGATGCACAGTAGTACGTCAGCGAGTGACATATATTTATAATATATTAGAAATATATCTAGACATTATTTATGCAATTATAATATTAAAAATGTGTGTGTGTATTTGATTTCATTTTCAAATAGATATTTAAAAAAACGATACAATTTTCCTGTCTTACACAGGAGAAAGGGTTTTGATCCGATTCATCCCTTTTCTCCCATTATTGTCCTTGTCTACTCTTGAATGTCGTTAGTATAGCGGCAGAGTAAAAAAATGGGAAAAAGTTTACTCAACATGTTAGTAATATAAATGGCTATATATATCGAATAATAATATATATAATATGTATTATATAATAGTTATAGTGTATTTTTACACTGTAGGTATATATAGGTTTAGTGTTTTTGTTTTCATCTGTTGTTGTTTTGTTGTGGTATTATTTTTATTCAATAGACCCAGTCCATTACAATTGTAATAATATGTAGTGATAGATTAAAATAACAAAGATATATTGTAAAAAAAAATCATAGTGACCAATAGCTAAACAAGCATTTTCCCCAAATAGTAAAATATACCTTTATGAAAGAAAGCCAAAAAAACAACATTTTAATCTTGCAATTCAGCATCTTATGAAAAATGATGATGATGATATATAATAATAAGTCATTTTATTGTTTAACATAAAAGATAAATAACACATCCCAACCCACCCCAAAACAAGGAAAAATAAATACAAGAAGAAATGCACAGTATCTTGTATTTACCATAAATAAATAAATAATGAAACAAAACAATATAAATACACAGCACAGCAAGCCCAAACTAATCAACATTAAACAATGATTATATATATATATAACTTTTATATTATAAGTGTGCTGTGTGTTATTTATTTAATATTCAACATATTTTATGTATGCTATTTTTTATTTTTTATTCGAAGTTCAGTTTAAATAGCTCTTTTGTTGCAAAAATATATTTACAGCCAAAAGCGAGCATGGCCATACAGGAAAGTTTTGCCAGAACACATCTTTTTCTCAGGTGGCCATCTTTAGTTTAAGGGAAGAGAATCTGGCTCCTCCATCTGCTGGCTCTGATAAGTGGTGTGAGTTTGATTAAAATCATTTTCCACACTGCATCTACTGATGCTTCTGGAAGCCTCTTCATCTTGTCATATTCCTCACGTGCCCGGATGGCCTATTTACACACATGAACACAAATTCAATTCAATCCGATCGCACGGCACGTATGTAATCAAAAGAAGAGTACGCGGCAGTCAGTGGAGAGATGACACAGCAAATCTCCCAGGATTTATTCCTCTCTCATTTCTGATATAGATGTCAGAGAGAACATCATATATACTGTAATAATCACAGAGCTTTGATTATCAACTCCTAAGTCTGCAGTCAGAAATTACACACCTGACAAAAATTAGTCTAGGTGGAGTCTATAGGGTAGATGAAGGAGAAACTGAGACCTGTGGTGAATCTCTTGTTTTTAGCAGATAATCAGGAGCGTTCTCCTTACGTCACCTGCTCCAAATGCACATCAGGACTGCTGTTCCTCCAGGCCTCCAGGCTCTTTTAAGGGCACTGTAAGATATTTGCCTCTAATGCGCACAAATGAGGGGCCCAAATGGTCTTATTACAAGGCCTCCCTCAACAGAGACAATACATCAGGTGAAAACACACTACAAAATGGAGAGCGTGATTGTTCTGGGAGCACAGTGCTCATTACTCAACACAATCTCTCTTGCTTTTTCTCTCACATGTTCTCTCTCTCTCTCTCTAGCTTTCTTTCTGTATCCCTCCACCTCTTGCTCTTTTTCTTTCACCAACATGCACACATTCACACACTCTTTTTCCCCTCCTCCCTCTCCGTTTTCTCCGGCAGAGTCTCTGGTTTCAGCGGGCGCACATGCATGGAGCCGGATCCACCCCTCCATCTATCAGTCCCCTGCTTTTGTTCTGCATCTCCATAAGAGTAACTAATGCATGTCTGGTGCCTTACTGGATTAGATTAATGTCCTTATTGACTGCATTCAGTCTCTGTCAAACGTGCAATGAAGAGGAGATGAGAACAGGCCTTTTGATCAACAGGCCAACATTTCATCATGCGTCATTCAGGTTGCTGGCTGGACCTTATGCTGATGCTGATGGCTGAAGCCAGTGAAGTATGTGAGGGGTGTGTTTGTGTTGTATGTGTTTATGGGAGAAAGAATCGGAGGACTGGTGTTTTGAGTGTGTTACCTCACGCCTCGGCTCTTCCACCTCCTGAACTCGCTGTGACCTAGGGGCAGTGTGAGGTCAGTTGCCTATTGGCTGGGATATATGATGTAGTGGGTAATGGCATTACAAACATCCCTTGAGCCTGTGGCTCTTTAGAGCAATAATCACTCATTGTTACTCTATCTGTGCTTTAAGATTTAAGCCCATTTTCTGCCTGAACTCTGGCATCTCTACAATACACCACAGCAGCTGCTCCAATACAAATACACTGTAGCATCTCACAGCTCCAAATAAACAAAAAAACAACACAAAAAACACACCCCCCCCAACAAAAAAAACAATTAAAACAAAAAACAACCCCCCCCCAAATAACCAAAAAAAACAAAAAAAAATGGTGTGAAGACACACCAATGCTGTCAGGGTAGACAAATGTTTTATTGTTAGTGGAAATAATAAAAATCATTATTATTAATTATTAAATTATTATTAATCACACAATGTTTTAGTTTTAGTATTAGTATAATAGTCGTATTGTTGTGGTTCAACAAACAAGATTAATAATGGATACTAAAAAATAAAACAACAACAAAACAATAATAATTACCAATAACCGAATAGTTAATACTATACTACTACTACTGTTTCAGACTAATAATAATACTAATACTATCAACCCCAATATACTCTATCCCAATCTCTATCTAAATGAAAAAAGACAAAATCATTATTATTAACTGTTAAATTATTATTAATCACACAATGTATTAGCATTAGTATCCTTGTTGTTAACAGCAGTAGCAACAACAACAATATTATTATTATTATTAATAACACACACACACAACAAAAACAACTGATGAACTATATATGTTGTGCTCATAAGTTTACATACCCCTAGCAGAAAATGATAAATGTTCATAATTTTCACAAAATAATGTGCAGGTCTTTTAGCAGTCTTCCTGAATAAGCGATTTCACATAAAAAATATGTTTATATATACTCCACAAGAAAAAAATAATTGAATTTATAAAAAAATTAATTAAAAAATAAAAAAAAAAAAAAAAAAAAAAAAAAAAAAAAAAAAAAAAAAAAAAAAAAATAAAACCAAAAAAAAAAAAATAGATTAAAATTCAAAAGTTTACATACCGTTGAATCTTAATACTGTGTGTCGTTTCCTGAATGATCCACGACTGTTTTTATGTTTTGCGATAGTTGTTCATGAGTCCTGCGTTGGTCCTGAGCAGTTCAACTGCCTGCCGTTCTTCAGAAAAATCCTCCAGCTCCTGCACATTCTTTGGTTTTCCAGCATCTTCTGCATATTTGAACCTTTTCCAAAAGTGACTCTATGATTTTGAGATCCATCTTTTCAAACCGAGGACAACTGAGGGACTCATACACAACTATTACAAAAGGTTCAAACACTCACTGATGCTCCAGAAGGAAAAACCATGCATTTAAAGGGTTAGTTCACCCAAAAAAAATTCTGCCATTAATTACTCACCCTCAAGTCATCCTAGGTGTATATGACTTTCTTCTTTCAGACGAATCCAGTCGGAGTTATATTAAAAATTGTCTTTGATCTTTCAAGCTGTTTAATGCCACTCAGCGGGTGTTGTATTGCTTCAGTCCAAAATAAGTTAAATAAAAAGGGCCCATCCATTAAAAAAAAGTGTATCACCACGGATAGGGGCTGAACAAAGGCCTTCTGTAGCGAATCGATGCGTTATTGTAAGAAAAAATATCCATATTCAAAGAGGTAATAATCACTTTAATGTAGCTTGCGCCAACAGTTGTACATGGAAGCAGCTCCGGGCGGATGATGTATGAGGTCGGTTTTTATAATTAATCTTTGAAAATCAAAATCTGGATTTGAATTTTTTATTTTATTATAACCTAAAGATGCTATGTGAAAGTTTGAAACAGCAAATAGTTTCAAACTTTCTTGCCACTTAGTTTCATCTTGTCTCATAGTTTCATCTTGCCACTTTCTTGGTAAAGAAAACACATTTTTTACTCAAATTAATCAAAATGGATTTATTGCGTTTGAGAAGTTTGGCTAATGTTCATCAGTGTGTTTTGGTGTGGTGTGTGTGTGTGTGTATGTATATATAAAATAACTATCCAGAATGGTGAAATTACAAGATATTGTACAAAAACATACAACCAATACTGAAAACAAGCAAACAAACACAAAATCTTACAGAAAGAATAAAAGTCATACTTTTTCTTACAAGCCCAATTTTTATGACATCTTGCCATTTCTTCATATTATACAAATGATTACAAGTTGTTGCTGGGTGTTCACAAAGCCCATAGACAGAGTTAGAGGAGTAGTTTATAGTTACCAATGAAACACAAGGTTTATCTCACCCTCATAACACAGCACAAGAATAAAGAAAAACTCAAGAGGTCTCTACGCGCCCCTCCCTCCCCTCCCCTACCTCACTACCTCTCTCCCTCTCTCTCTCTTCTCTATCGCTTCTCTCTCATTTGTTAGCTGTCTTTGCTCTTGCTGTAATACTCTGTTTATGAAACATATCAAGAGAAGAAGCGTGAGACCACACAAGCAGGGAAACTGCTCACTCATTCCTCTCCGCCATCTGCCAGGTCACATGACCCATCTGCACACCACAGCCCTGTCAATCAATAAAGACAGGGACAATGGAGAATAATAATCATGACAAACTAGGCAGAGGAGAAAGTACACACCCACACAAACACACACACACACACACACACACATACTGACTCATGCTCTTCGTGCATCGAAAAATGAAGGGACAAAACTTAATCAGGAGGGGTCGTGTTAGGGAGTGGGGAACAGATTAAATTACTATGGTATTAGATACGGGAAATGATTTCTGTCAAAACCATCTTTACTGCAATTATAATATGTTAATTATGTATTTCATTAAGTAAGTGGATTAGAGGCACCGCTGATGGAATCAGTCTGAAGAAGGACTGGACCAGGAAGACCAGACACACACATATATACACACTACACACACACACACACATACATACACACACATGCATGTAAAAGACAGAATTCTAATGAACTCCATCAGGGGAAGAGCAGAGGTGCTGCCAAATATGCCATTCTGTCCACTTGAACCACGGCATTTGCTTCCATTTAAATTACACTGACTAAAATAATTTTACAGTTGAATTGACAGTGTTTTCATTTGTCAAAAGTGTTAGGATGGACTTGGCATTTGCTTTCAAAACACATCCACTTTGTCTGTTCATGCATTTTGTGGGAAACTACTTACAGTCACAGTATTAGAAGTTTCATGAAAAACTGTTGAATATTTATTTAAGATAATTCTTAATTTCAAATGTAAAGTTTTTGAGGATTATAAAATAGTGAAATATCTAAATTACACTTATGTTGGTGTTTTAAATGCTATAATTTAAAATAGTAATTATTTAAAAAATAAGATAAAGGCATTTCAATAAAATAATGAGACATATGCATGAATCTAAGGAGACCTAATCAATCAATCAATCAATCAATGAAAAAAGCTTAAAAGTTCTGTCATGCACTAACATTTTGATCAGTTATCTATAGGTGGGTTACAAAACAGAATAGAAGGAAGAATGGCAGAATGGACAACTAAACTGCAGATTCAAAAGGCTACAGAGGTCACTTTGCAGGCCATCAATGTCATCAGAGAAGTCTTACTAAAGGACATAATACTCCCAGAGAATGAATGACCAGGATAAAGCTAACAACTATTCGTGACTGGACATTTAACAATGTGTTACGTTCCAGTCGAAAAAAAGCGTGTGTGCGCTCAATATGGTGCTCTTTTCAAAGGCAGAGCAAGACTCCAATTTAGATGCAAATATCTGATAAGAGCGAAGTACATCCTTCCGTGATGGAATGCACTTTTTCTTTCCAATTTCATATCTGATGTTTATTCTTTGACAGACACCAGACAAAAGTGAATGTTGTGGATTCCACATTCCTGAGGGAATGTAGAAAATAACAAGACTAAGGGAGAGAAACTGGAAATAGACAGCCTTCCCCAATCCAATTAAGTCGCTTCAGACATTATGTGGTTTAAAAAAAAAATGAAAGGCAGCCGCTGAAGTACTTTGGTGTCTTTCCTCGAAAATGTCTAAAAATGTGGCATCGTGCATAGAGATGTCAAAATATTATTGGTGGAGACAGTGTTTGTTGGGGGGGTACATCTCATTATTTGTAAGATTGTCCCACACATTTGTAACATAAAAACCTGTTTATTATGCATCTGGGTGGTCAGGAGAAGTTTATTGGTGGTCAAACATACGGAAACACATACTGAATGATAAAATCACCTCATTCGCAGAAGAGAGTCACCTCCGATTAATGTATTCGTTTACTGAATGTGTACAGCATTTTACCTGTCGGAACGCATAGAACACACATGTACATGCAGCCCTGAACAAATCAAAATGTGTCAGGAATAGCACATCACTGCGTGTATATTAATCCAGGGGTCTGCTTTATTGGACTCAAATGCATAATTTCCATATTAAAGCTGGAAACTTTTAATTCTGCTGATATTGAATTCTTATTCTTGTCAATGAGGGATTTCTTGCAAGCTGGTTTGACTCAAGTATAAAAACAATCTCATGCATATGCTAATACATGCAAGATAAGAGATAATAAGCATGACTCACATACATATAACTGTCTGCTTTTTTCTGGTTCTATTTTTTCCATTTCTTGTTATCATACACCAATAATGAATTTATTTACTTGGTCTAAAGTAGGTCTGCATATGTTCCCAGCTATATTGCTTTTCACCCAACTCAAAGTGTTTGATGTGCCTTTGAAATGCATTCCTAGAAAACAAAGCCATGTGTAATTAGGACTAGACTACAATTAGACTGTGTGTTTTCACTGCTATTGAATAATTATCATGAGGATTGTCTGGTTATACAGTAGCCTAGATGCACTTCTGATAGCAGAACAGGGACAACACGGATTGAAAAGGCAAATACATGTGGAATAATGCAGAAAGTTAAAAGTGTATGAAAATTAGAAGATAGCCTATTTGTTGGGTGTGACACTCTGTGTGAGAGTATATGTGAGTATCTGTGGAGAGATTATAGAGTCTAATAGATATTATAGAGGCTCTGGCAATATGATAAACCCCCATTCCCCTTCCTTCTCTCTCAGGGGACATATTACACCTCTCATTATGCTACTGATTGGCCTGATTTCATCTACAAAGCATTCTGTGAAGGGCACCATCCCTCCACACAACTAACCCAGCAAACAGAAAAGGAGAGATAACAGAAATAGGTTTGCTCACAAAAAGAGCATCAATGGTCAACAATCAGTATATGCTTTTACATGCACTTTAAAAGTTAGATTTCTGCCTGACTAAAGCAATAATTCAAATTAAATTAAAATTGACTAACATACACTTACTATAATATATAATATGATTGTAGCTTAGCTTTGTCCAACATGCATAAACATTAATCAGACTACCGTTGGTGCCTTGCTGCTGTGCACTTGCTTTAAAAGACAGGTGACACAC
This sequence comes from Sinocyclocheilus anophthalmus, assembly GCA_018155175.1. Classification (NCBI taxonomy): domain Eukaryota; kingdom Metazoa; phylum Chordata; class Actinopteri; order Cypriniformes; family Cyprinidae; genus Sinocyclocheilus; species Sinocyclocheilus anophthalmus. The sequence goes on along the minus strand of JADLZN010005148.1, from coordinate 24,284 downwards.
GACATGTATTTAATCCTTCAAATATTCAATTACACATTGTGCCATGTGTCATTTTAGCTTGACTACTCAAAAACCCACTGTAGCTTGATTGTAACTGTGCATCTAAATGTACTTAAAGAAATAGTTCACACATTTACTCACCCTCATGTTGTTTCAAACCTGTATGACTTTACTTATTCCATAGAACAAAAAATAAGATATTTTGAAAAAAAAATAAAAAATCCTCAAACTCATTTTATGTTGCACAGAAGAAATAAAATCATACAGGTTCAGAATGACATGAGGGTGAGTAAACAATGACAGAATGGTTTTTATTTTTGGGCGAACTGTCCCTTTAATTTCGAAACTGTCCTTTCAGTGTCAATCAACTATAAATGTTCAATGATACTTGCACAAATCCCTATGTTGCTCCATATATTAACATTCCATGTCTGACAGAAGGGTACGGATGCACACCATTCACCATTTGGCATAGGCAAAAAAGGGCATTCCTATTCCATTCTCTTTATCACTGAACTTGAAGCAAACAGTCTAATTTACAGGGCAAACTTTCCTCTCTTCGATACCCTGATTTGATATACTCCAATAGAGCCTTTCTTCCAGACACCATCAATTGTCTATGGATTTTTTCCTCCCTCTACCCACCACAGAAGGGAAACAAAAAGGAGGCCTGCACAGCCTCCAGCCTGAGACGCTTTATTGATATCGATGCAGTAGGAATATTGCCCATTTTCGCCAGGGGATCAATCTAGCCCGTCGCGGGGTGTTTTACGAGGCGCGTCCTCTCTGTGTGGGGTGGCCCCGTGGTATGAACGTGAGTGTGTCTATGTGGGTGACAGCCTCACAGAAACAGGGTGCTGCCACAAATCAAGCAGCTCTCACATGCACGCCAGTGGAATGATCACAGAAATCACCCTTGTGACCAAACACAAGCTGCAGTTTCTGGAGGTGAGGAGAATCTAAATTGACCAGAAAGCAAAAAGCAATCGACAGCAAGAAAATCTGATGCGGCGGTCAATATCAGTGCACTAGAGTCCCGGGCTCGTTTTTATGAGTTTTCACAGGGCATCCGTGCCGAGAGGAAGTCCATGACGCAGCAGGTGTCAGGCCCTGTTGGATAGTGTCTCATCCAGTTGCGTTTTTATAGACTGCAGAGTTGCTCCGGTTTCACCAGTAAGTGTGATCTGTGAAGGCACGCTAGCGCCCCTTGGTACTAGTTAGCATGGTGGCTGGCAGCTGGAGCGCGCTGATGGAGGGTGATGAGTGGAGTGGAGCGTCACCGGAATGGAGGGGAGGAACGGGAAGGGAAGAGGTGGGGGTGGGGAGTACACACCTGGCATCCACCACAGATGGGCATAATCATCTCTTCCCCAGAAGCCCTCCCTTCACCGCCACCATCTCAACCGCTTGAGTGCACGCACACTTACGCAGACGCGCACACACAATCTCACGCTCACAATCGTTTGCTAGCAAAGCAGTTTTAATCGGTGCAGTGCACACATGCAGATGCACGCACACAAACACAACCTCCCACTCGACATATGTGGAAATGGTCATACGGTAGTACACAAATCGTGTTGAGTGGCTTTGTCTTATTGTTGCCAAGGGTATGTAGAGCGTCACTTCTTTTGCACAAGGTCTACGGCGCGTTGTGTGGCACGACACATTATTTGACAGCTTAACATTTATTAGAACACAAGGTACAAATGAGACACACTTATACCAGTGCTCACAGAGGAACTCGAGACACACACGCACACATTATACCCTGTCTATTCTCCTTGACTGTGAATATATTACACAATCACGTCGAGCAATTAGACACATCCATGGGGACCCTACACACAGAAAACAAACAAGCAAACAAATCCTAATAGCTAGAAGAGCACAGGAGCCCTAGAGACACCTCCAGAGGTTTAGGTTCATGTCATTATCAGGGCTCTGTTTTGACACGGCAGAGACACACATCAGAATGGATTTGTTATTTTCAGGGGAGCGAGCTCGGCAAACAATAGGTGGAACACAATCCGAATGTGTATGATGCTTTCTAAAGGAAGCAGATACCGCAAGCTGTTATTCAAATGACACGCTGGCAGAAAAAGAGGGATGGAGAAGGGGGTTTAAAAAAGTTGTTCTGACTATCTCGTGGCCTGTTGGTCGCTAAGCGGTTAACGTGTCGAGGGTCCTGTGATTTATTTATCAAAATATTTCACCAGGAAGCGCGCCCGAGACAGACCATCTCATTTAGTGCCGACACCCCCCAGGGGAGCCCTCCATTTCCAGGCAACAAAAGGGTCCGCTACGCATCCCCTCCACTCCTTTGATGTTTATTTTAGTAGCCCACCCCTGCTGCTCCAGGTCCTTTTGTGTCCAGCCAGGTACAACAAGCTCAAGCTCAGCCCCAGCCAGTCAGGCTGCCTTTAGGGGCCGGCCCTCCTCCACTGACCTGGTCATGAGATGTCCGGCCCCCTAAACCCTTTACCCCTCGTTCCCCGAGTCTCCCGAACAGCCCAGGGGCAGCTGGAGGTGGGAGGAGGGATACGGAGATGAGGGCAAATCTCTCACTCAAGCAGTGGGAGGGGAAATGATGGGATGGTGGAGAGTGTGTGTGTGTTTGTGTTAAAAAAAGAGGAGGGGGCAACATTTCCTTTCACTGCCTGCAATCCATCAAGACTCAGGCTACTGCTGTGAGGCCCATCAGCCAGCACAGAAAAGTACAAGACCCGGCAACAGAGCCCCTCACTCCACGGCCATCACTCATCCGCTCGCTCTGAACTCCATGTGACCTTTCCCTCACGCTCCTCTCCAGAACTGCACCTAGTTAGAGCCTAAAGACACAACATGTCGGTGTGACTCGATTAGTTCGGCACACTCTCGCCTCGACTCTCGGAAAAGCGGTTTATTTTCATGTCTGTGTTTGATAGTGAGATTACAGTAATAGGTGGAAGAAGGAGAGTGGATGTGTTTACATGACACTGTGTTTGTGTCAGAACTTTGCTTTTCTCAGCAGTTAGGAGAATGAGAAGGAGAGAGAAAGCAGGAAGGCACATTCTGCAGAGTGAACACTAGTTGACATCATTAGGCTGGACACATTTTTGTCACGCTTCCAGATTTAACCCGTCTGCGTTTCGCTGAATGCCGAATCGGTCTCGCTTCTTTCTTTTTTTCTATCCGCCTTCTTTCTTTCTTTCCTTCTTTCTTTTTTTTAACAGCTCACAGGGTTGGCGTCAGAGACAGTCTGTCTCTCACAACTGTCTGATGAAGGGTATATATTGTGCTGCTTGAAATCATCTAAAACGATCAAATTAACACATAAAAACAGCTGTCGAGAGGTCAGAATAGCCGAAGAGTGCATTAAGATGCGCAAAACACTCCAAATATTTTCTGTTAAAGATATGACTGTCCTTTCCTTGCTGCATTGATTTTTAATAAATGCGATTGCATCAGGTGAAATCGAATATGCCCTTGCTTATCGTTTTATCTTCACATAGACTCTTGTAATCCAAACTTACTTTTCCAGCACACTTTGTTGTTTATCAATGACTTAATTGCGTTTGCTGCTGTTGGCTGAGACTGTGAGGCCGTTATGAAATTGTGCAGTTCAAAAGCAATCTGACATTGTTGTCTCTTCTCTATGGTGGCGAATCGCGTTATTGCGACGAAGGCCTCGGGACAATGTCTGTCTTTATGACGAGGCGCTCGGCAATATCATGTCCAGATGCCGCACCCCTGAAACGGCTCCATAACCTATAAAACAAACCTGACCGCAGGCTGTTCCTAATCGCATGAAGCCTCGAAACGGGACACAATATTGTTTGAATTCTATTTGTATTGGTGCAACTGACCCTTATATGACTCACTGCTGACATTAAAGGGGGAGAGAGACGGAGCAAGTGAGAGGAATTGCTGGATGTTTGTGGGAGAAAATGCGAGGGGTTATTTTTCACCTCGAGATGGATGTGCCAGCATCCAGTGTGATTAGAGAAATGGATAACTCACTAACATCTGTGCAAACTACAATAAAGAGGGATTTAGTGTTACCCTGAGGAAGGAAAGGAGAGTCTGTCTGTCCATTAAACGGTTTATTACAGAGCCAGAAGCCCTGTTCTAACTCACTTATTTCTGCGCGGGGGTTTAGACTCTGTGACTGCTTGTCATCCTCGGCAGACGACGCTCCGGGCTCCGTTTCTCTCTCTTCCTCTCTCAAACTGACTTCTGTCTTTCTTCCTCTCTCTCACTCCCCTCCTTTCCTCTCATTCTCTCCCATTGCCTCCAATGTGTCACTCCCGCCATATCTCCCTCTCTCTTCTTCCCTCCCTCCCTCTCGGTCGCTGTCTGCCTCTCTTTCTCTCCTCTCTCTGTGAGTGCACTAGGTGGATGACAATCAAATGACTCATTGAGCAGCTGGAGAGGCCAACCCCCGGCGAGGGCTTAACTACGGAAAGTGAGCATGATCATGTCACACTTCACAATGCTCGTTGGCTGTAGCCGTGGCAGCGGGAGGGACAGGGAGGGGCTACTTTAAAGAGACATTGACACGGTTGAAGCTGGACAACGGAGAGAACCCGTTCTGTTTGTTGACTTTATACTTGATTCATCATTGTGAGGTATACTGTGAGACACTCTCTCTTTTTTCTTTTCTTTTTTTTTGTAATTTATTACAGGTATGAAGGATGTGATTGCAGCAGGTGTGTGCATTAATGTGATATATTGTGTCTGGCTGTTAAGTTTTCCTCTGAAATCTGGCTCAGGATAAGTACAGCTGATGTATTTTACACTTGAAACGGGCGAGGATATCAGATCAGTAATGTATCGTCAATGCATGACAAACACGAGCGCTTGTCTCATTAAATGTCCCCATGCGCCATTTCAAATCTCGGCTCAGTGTGCGTACGTGCGCGTGTGTGCACGCAGGAGGAGACAGCATTGGCTGGGAGGAATTGATGCCCTGTGTTTGGCTAATTAAGACAGCACTAGACATTTCCGTGCAGTGAGATGGCGGAGAGGTGCTAATTCATAATTGACGTAATGGAGTCTGTCTGTTGGCTTTTTAAATGCTTGCGATTTCGCCGTGATTAGCTGACACGTACCTTTGTGTGAATAATGAAAATATGCACCATGCTCCACACTTTAATGGATACCAAGCCAATCTCAAACCAGCTTTTTTAGACAGCCATCTTTTCCTCCCTCTCTTCCTCTCTGGGCCTCCCTGGAATGGCTGTCACATGAAAAATGGACCTTATTTGAGATGGACACTTTGTTAAATATAATCTTCTAATATATTCTATTAGTCCAGGTTCCCACCCAGGAGCGAGAATGGCTATATACAAATCCCTGCTTTCAGCTCACACAGCTTACACCGATGCTATCACAAGCGGATACCTGCAATTTGGTGTTTGCATTGTGCAACCCGGCAAACCTGTGCATTTTATGCAATCCGGCATGTTACATCAAAGCACACTTTGTATATACATCTGAGAAAGGCATACTGTATGGGCTTGAACAATGGTCAAACCAACAATATAAGAGGATGTGCATGTTTACATTAAGATGGACTGAAACTGTAAAGCCTGTGCAACAATGCAAACAGGTGTTTGTGTAATACAGTGGAAATACAAATGCTATTGTACAATTTATGTATAAATAAAAATCTATTTTTGTAAGGGTAAGAGCTTTACTTTCATGTACAGTGCACAATGATCATGTACATATGACCATATTGCATGATAACATAAACAGATAATATTTTATTTTTGTGTGTAAAATGTTAAATCCATGTTCATTCATTAACACAGACAGTCAAGTTGTGCAGCCAACCCTCTCTCAGACAGTGTATCTGTATCCACGTCACTCATGCTGTGGCCCAAACAGACAGCTAAAATAACACTCTAGTAGCGTAAACAAAGCGAGATTACACCCATGGGAGAGTGCAGTCTATTGTACACCCTTCACCCCTCTCCTCCTCCTCTCTGCTTGACTACAGCCTCCTGACATTCAGCAGCACTTGTCAGCTGAATTGTTTATACTCTAAGAATTAAGTTTGTGTGGGATTGTGCGTGCCTTTGTGATTTCTGTGTAGATGTATTTCTGTAGGTTTACCCACAAGATTGAAATGTTAGGGGGGAAAGAGAACAAGAAAGACATCTTTAGCAAATGCATAACATTTCATTTCAAGGCTTGAAATTAAATTGCATTAAAAATCATGAAATAACCATTTCAGAACTGAAAAACCATATCAGAGCATGTACATGTGAGAGGAATAAATCCTGTGTTTTTTTTTGCCATAATGAGATTACAGCCATTTTGCACCATAGTCATTAGCACTGCAGCAGAATAATCCAGCCAATCAGAGTGCAGGAAAGGAATCAGCTCTGTCTCTGATGCCCATCAGCTGTCGAGCGGGGCCAGCTGGGTGACATCATGGGGTCTGTTTCCGTGGTGATGATTGACACTGTGTCTGTCAAAGCTGGAGAGCTGCACACATGTGACTCGTCATTAGCGATGAGAGCGAGAGAGAGAGGTCTCCGCTGCCACTGTCCCCCATCCTGTCTAATCACCTGTCCATTGTAGCTGAAACGTGTAAACATTAGCAACGAAAAAGTGACTGATTTCATCTCATTTCATCTCGAGGGACACATCGCAGATTATGTTTTTTTTCCCTACATCATTATCTTTTACGATGTGTTACACTGCATGCAAAGATGAAATATATTTACATGTTTTTTTAGGCTTTCTTGCATGCAACGTATACCAGCAATACTGCTACGACTGTACTTCAATTGAACTCTTTGTGTATAGTGATTTTCTGACACCAGTGTACAGTTTTGTATGTATTTGAAGTGGAATAGCTGTGTAGTGTGCTCAGATAGTGTCATGCATATAGATAGATATATAACAATATTACATACTGTGCTTAAATATTGGCTTGTAAGGTACTTCCCTGCTTTTCTACACATACAAAAATGACCTTCTGACCAGTGGATGGCATTAGCATCTGAACCTTGCATCTAACTGTAAACTCCTGTGTTCTTCTTGGCTGCTGTGCAATTGCTAAAGATGTTCCAGAGTATCCAACAACTTTGATCAGGCAGAGCAACATTTCCGCCTCTCAGTGGATGTTAAAGTCAAGCGTGCGTCCGTGACTAATCGTAGTGAAGGCCTTGTGTCTCCACGGGGTCAAAAGGGACATGCAGACCCCCAAACCAGCCAGCCTAGCCCTCAATGTCAGCGAGTATACAATGAACTGACATTTCCGATTCGCTCGTTTAGCGAGACTGTTGTATCCACACTTGGCTACTGACCAGTGGAAGCATCATATCACACGTGAAGTGGCTCCAGATGTTTCTGCTCTGGCTGGCCACGAGCTGCACATCTGCTTAAAGCAAAGCACATATCCAGGTGCAATCGTCAAAGAAAAGATTAATTAGCCAACACTTTAAATTAATGTCCATTGATGGACCTTTAATTATGTAGTAATTAATTATTATTACAACACAGACTAATTATATCATTAAGTAAAGTCAACCAAAAATAATTTCATTACACCAAAGTGGTTCCAAGACACTTTACTTATTTTTCAACCCAAGTGCACGGGTAAGTAAACAACATCATTGTTATTATCCGTATGTTCGTGTTCTAGCAAAACAACGGAGGTGGCAGCTAACCGCACGTCTGCCCGTAGGTGTCGGCTTCAATTAATTTCCCTACAATCTATGAAGTTATTTTGAACATTTCTGTAGTAATATCTCCAATACAGGAGGGGAAAAACTACATCTGCTTTTTGCAGTAATACAGTACCAGGACTGATTAAAGGATCCTGTTTGTGATATCCACACTGTTTTACGCTCTCCTTGTTTTGTTTAAGATTGAAATCCCCACAAGACAGCGAGAGACTGACGGTTCTTCAGCAAAGTTCACACTGTGTGCGCCGTGAAATGCACTGAGCCCACCCAAAACTGTCAAAACGACAAACAGTACATCTCCCCTGCAAGCAGAGCCCTGATATCGCAGCCCGTGTCATTGCAAATGGACGACATCTTCTGTGCGTGCCTGATAAGGGCACTCACCTCACGGTGACCTGATTCGATGTACACACGCACGCGCTCGCAAATATACGCTCCAACGTGAGCGTATACAAACACGGGCGCACATCTCATGCAGATACGCAGAGAGACACACAACGAATCTCTCGTTCTGTCTCTCTTCCCCATCTTGTTGCCTAGACGTGCATGTCTCTGGCAGATGTACAATGTCACAGGCAGGGGGATGAAAAAAAAAAGCTGTGTTCCCAGGCAAAAGCGGGCCTGCCAATCACATTTCACCATGTCCAACCTTGTGACAAATCCCGTCATTCAAACCTGGCATCACAGACCTGTCCATATGGTTACCTGTCTCCTGTCACTCTGTCAATCTAAGCCTACAGAGCTAAAGCACGGGTCGGACAAGAGCGTGGACGCAAACCCCACGAGTCAGATAAACTCTCCGCCAAGCTAAAGGCTTCCAGCCCTGCAAATGAGTTGACTGACAGCTCATGATTGTCCTTCCTCAGCAGTGACACGTCGGAGTACTCCTAAACTACCAGCGCCTCGTCTTCATCGGGCTTCGCCTTTTCTCATCTTCACTCATTCGTCTACCCCCCACTCGCTTACTCTCATGCTTTTTTCCCCTGCATGCGTGTGTCAAAACGTCAATTTCGGCACGACAGGATGTGACAAGGCCCGTTGCCCAGGGGGACGGCTGGGAATAGAGGGCTGCGCAAATTGATTTTGATTTCATTCCAAATCATTCAAAGTGTTTAGTTCTAATGGGAGCTGATCAGAGCACAGTTCGGAGCACGGCACCGGGTCTGGAGATTAGTTCTGTCATTCGAAGGATCAGGGCCTGTCGGGTCCACTCCCTCGCTGGAAGACGGCGAGGGCCACGTCACATCATCAGCCGAGCTCCATCTAAAGCCTATGGTTTACATAAGAGACACGGTGCGACACGAGCGATACCCTTTACCACACACGAGAGGTGCAGAGATCCACCCACTGGCGTCCAGAGCTGTCACGAGCATATGCTAATGCGACAAGATTGAGGAAAAGAGCCACTGCTATAAGCACTGTATGCAAACAGGCTTCTCGGACTGAAGAAAAAGACACAAGTCTCGCTGTGGATGGAAAACGAGTGGAAGCTTAGGAAGACTTGAAGGTTTCGTGGATCTTGACTGCAATTTGCGCTTCATGCTCTGCAATCGTGTGATTTTTCAAATGTCACATATTTAGAACAAGACCTTCAACTATCTTAGTGTGGAGCAGACTGCCAGTTATGAATAATTTCTCAACATTCATACATTTCTCACATACGTAGCACTTTTTTCCAACAACTAGCATGGGAAATATATATCTTGAATGTCTAGACCAGCTTATAACCAGGCTTGTATTCAATTCAGAATTGAAGAATCAGGTTTTTTTTTTCTCAGTTCATGAGTTGGAAACTGAATTGAACTGGTCACATCAGAGGAATGACTGGAATAATTTATAACCTTCAAACAAGCATTTTTATTTTTATGGTTTTTGGAAGGCTGTCAAGCCAACATTCAAATATTGTCTAGACAAATTTTCAGTTACATGAATTTGAATTCATTTTAATTTTACTTCCTTATATTTAAATTTGAATGGCAATTCTACATCATGTTTGCTACCTAAATTAAAATTCAGCTGGAAATTAAAATACATTATAAATTCAATTCTGAATTGGGCACAACCCTGCTTTGACCAGCATGAATATCAATGCAGTAAGTGTTGCTGTTTAAGCTAGTCGAGAAGCCTTGTTGGAACACCATCCTTTGGGGACCAGCACCCAAAAATGTTCTCATCTTTGCAATTACTTTTCTTGATCACCTTGTTCAATTCCTTTTCTTGGTCAATTCCAGTCTTAGTGAGTGTCTCAAAAAACTGGGGCCTGGATGTATTTGGAAACCAAATTATTACTGCTGCTTTGTGGTGGGTATGAAACAAGATGCCGTCGGCTGCACAATTGTTACTCCACGAACAAGAGTTTCTAATTTGCAAACAGCTGATGGGCCAGAACTTTCTGAGCCGATCAAATGTGACAGCATCAAAGAGTGAGCTAAAGCAGACAAACTTTACAGCCTCTCCATCAGATATGAAATCCCAAGAGAGGGTGGAAATGAAGACTAAAGAGAGAGAGAGTGAGCGAGCAAGAAAAGAGCTTGAGGGTTATTGTGGGATAGACTCCCTAATTTACACATGCAGATAGGCCCACATAGACACATGATATAACAAAAGTGACAGGGTTATGAACACTGCAAATATGCGTATATACATACTGTATACAGTATGTGTAAGTTATGGACTGTATTTAAACACTACTTCACCACACTCAGTTGTCTGGTCCCGTCTGTATCCAGTGAGTAAAGAACGCACCTGCTATACTTACCTGCTGTTACTCCTTCTCCTTGAGCTTCCTCAGACTGCTACCTTGCAGTTAGAATATACAGTATTACCTTACTCCATTGTTTACATCCCTGTTTAGTTCTTGCCTCTGACGTTCGTCAAAAAAAAGCTCAGTGCCGATCCTATCCTCTGTGTCTCTCGCTCATCCTGTGCGATAGTAACATCTAAAATGGTATAAAACGAAATATATATTGAAGGTTGAATAATCCATCCTAGTCACTAGGAAGCTTCCATCTTAAGATGTGCCAGTGGGATCAACCTCAATCAACAGCATCTCATCAGCCCAAGCTGGACTTATTAAAAACTTTCATCAGTGTGACAGAGGGGCATCGCTCCCAGATAGGGTGTGAGCGTCCGTGTGGGGTGGGGGGCGGGTGTGGAATGACAGCGGGGCAAGATGCCAGTCTTCTTAGGGGGCATGACTGTGCCAGAGCCCTGGAGCCTGTGCCCTTATGCCAAGGACAGGTGTGGTGGAACACTTGATTCAGACAAATTTGATCTAATTTATACATTTATTTTCTTTTGTGCAACCAATTGCATTGTCTTTTTTTAAGCATTACTTTATTTTAATATTGACATAATGAATAAAATAAATAAAAAGTTTTTTTTTTACAGTAATATTTATAAAAGATGTAATACATGTATTAGATATTTGTATGTATTGCTAATATTCATTGTATTATTACTATATGATAAACTATTCGAAGCGCAGGGTCTTTTCATTCTAAACAAACATAAAATCGTAACATTCAAAAATTCAGGTAGGTTTTGTCTTATGTTTATTTGATCAAAAATGTAATAAAAACAATATTGGAATATTTTATTACAATTTAAAATAACGGTTTTCTATTATTTGGATATTTTATGGGTCATTTTCCTTGTGTTTGAAAAAGCTGGATTTTTAGCAGCCATTACTCCAGTCTTCTGTCACATTAACATTATTATTAGTTAAAAAATGTGTGCTGCTTAATGAAGTGTGAACAGAAAGTTTTAAGAACATCATTTATTTGTAAAATATTTTTTGTAACTTCTTTTTGCAACATAAAAAACTATTATTTACTGCCACTTTTGATATATTTAATGCATCCTTGCTGAATTTTCTTTCAAAAAAAAAAACTTATTGATTCCAAACTTTGGAACAGTAGTGTATATTTGCCTATAGTAGACACTACTTGACTTTTAGTTCATTATTCTTAGATATCACACGCACATTAACATGAGAGCTCCATTCAGATGGAAGGTGCGAGCTCACCTGCTAGCATATCTTGTTAAGGCTGTTTTTTATTCCGTGTGAGATCAGAGGCCGGATCCCCATGAGGTCAGCACTTTCTCTCTTCCCCCAGTGCTATAAGGTGCCTACTCATGCCACGAAGAGACAGGATCTAATAGATTGATACACAGGTTTTGACATGCTATTTGAGCGTGCAGCCGCCCTGTAATTGGCCACGTCATCATGCATTAAATTAACGATATATAGAGAAGTGCCCAGAGACGAGTGTCTTTGGCCGATCCATCAGCCGTCAGGACAAACTACATCTGACGGCTCTCTCAGTGGGGCTAAGAGCAGCGAGACAGGGAGGGAGAGAGAGGAGCAGCAAGGAAGGATTTCAGCAGCAGGCCTTCTTATAGTATTGCTCTTGCTGATGAGGATGTGAGATTGTGTGAGAAGGTTTTTATTAAAAAAAAAGTCTTTCCAGGTTGACCTCTCAATCGTTCATCCAGATGATCATCTCATGCAGCTCAAGGTACTTTCTTTTTATTTGAAGTGCTGGGGGTAACGCATTACAAGTTATGTAATCTTACTTTTTCAAATAAGTAACACCAGTTACTTTGTTTTCCCATGTACTGACTGACACTTGTGGTGCAATGTTGAGAGAAATCAGGAGTAAGTGCAGAGGCGTTGTATGCGCTGTGAACATGATGGTTACTGTAGTTCTAGACTAAATATGAACTTGTATTTACTCATCTCACCTGCACAAAAACAGATTCAGTATTCCTCAAAATGAATAAAAAACAGTGAAGTGCAAACTCAGAATATAAAGCAAACCTGCAATAATTAAATGTTAAAAAGGCCAAATAATTCATTTATGCATTTAATCCCATTTTTATTAACCAAATGTCTCTACTGAACTTTGATGATCCAATTCAACCATGCTTAGCAAAAATGACACAAATTATTTTTTTATTTACATTTTTTTGCTGAATAGTGTTGAATTTCATGCAATTAGTTTGAGCTGCACCCTCTACTGTACAGACATGAATTTACATTTCCTTCAGCCTGAGGCATATTCATTTCATTTTTGGGGGCGGGGGGGGAGGGGGGTGGGGGGAAATGCTTTTACATTTGTAAAATAACTTTTTTATATTAAAAACAATCAAGCAAGCTCTGCCCAGATTTAAAAAGTAACTCAAAAGTAACATAACACATTACTTTCCTTAAAAAAGTACGTAGTTACCTTTTAGGGAGTAACACAATATCGTAATGCATTACTTTAAAAGTAACTTTCCCCAACACTGCTTATTTTTGACTAGAGAAAATTACCCTATGGCAACACTTTATGGTAATATTTTATATAAAATGTATCTTATTAAACCATATGTAAAACTAACAAATTTTACATTACATAATGCTCAATAACGCTACTCCAGCTTAAAATGCAGAGATATTTTATAAGTAGATCCTATAAGTATGTCATTGTAGGTTGTTTCTTATGAAAAATGTCAACACTGACTATCAAAATATCGGCCAACCGTGTGTGTTTGGGGGCGGGACTATTTATTTATATGATTTATATATAATGATTATTTTTCATTTTTGAGTGAACTTATCCTTTAATGACGTTCATAATTGGTCACTGTCCTTTCTTTGAGAGGTAATTTCTGTTGATTGTGTATTGATTCTATTGATTATGTTATTGATATTGCAATAAAACTGCAGTTTTCCTGTTGTTGTTTTCATTTACTGGATTGACTCAACAGTAAAACCCTGTAAGCATCTCACTCCCTTCTAAAAGCTTTTATATACATCAGGCATTTGCTCTAAGTTCCTGGAGATCCACAGTTTCCATGTATGGTGCTTAATACAGCAACCATACAATGATTAGCTGATCTCTGAGTCCTGCTGTTAAACTAAAAAGAACAAAGGGTGAGATGGAAAATATGACATTCGTTTCTATGAAGATCTGGACTCAGCCCAGTCTGGAGAACAATTATTCAGTTGGATATATTCACGTAGTGCACAAATTATTAAAAAATATCACCTCATGCTGCTTAAGGGTGTGAGCAAGATGGAGGTGTATAATATGGAAACACTGACAGAAGCCATTTTGGTCTTTAAATTCCCTTAAAAAAGAAGAGTGACCTTTACTTAGAAGTTATATAAAGGTGCAATTTAAGCAGACTCTCTGGAGTTCAGATTTATTAACATGAAATCTGAAGTGGAGCATACTTTATTGCCCCATGCTCTGCCGCAGGACTTACGGGGGCCTTTGCCATTTCAAGCTCTCAATATTACCATGTTATTATTTCATTATTTCTTTATACTGATCCCTAAACTCAAATGCGGCCATAAGTGCCAACGACGTCAATTTAAAAGGGAAAAGTACTTGCGATATATATATTGAAAGGCAATCATCGCAGTGACTCATATCTACAGGTTCTCACCCATGGGTTTTCTTTGGCTGAGGGTATCGCTTACAAATGCTCACTCAACTCAGCCTCTCACACCCTTCCACTTTCTCTCTCACACACACTCCCCACCCTTTGTATTTACACAGCACCGTTATAGATCTAGTCAAAGGGCCCAGGTTTATTTTCCTTTGCACGGGGGATGTAAGCATTGAAAACACAAGCTGTGTTTGAGGGAGGAAGTTGGCGAGACAACAGAGGATACTTTATGCCGCCGACACAATGGGGAGAGGATCACAATGGCATCCTGCCGAGCCAGTGGCACACAACGTGGAATTACAGCAAGTGGAATTAAAGCACTGTAGATGTTTTTTTTTTTTTTTTTATTGTAGGGCGGGGGGTCACTGCAATCAGATGCATCACAAGCAGAGCTCAAGAGATGCTTGCTTCGCTCCTAGTGGTGACCCAAATGTTTAAGCTGAATAAAGCTTTGAGGGAAGTGTGCCGTGTTGTATAAATACTGTACATGGCACTTGTTCTTTCCTCCCACTTCATGACTGAACCAAAGTGTGCACTGGAGATCAGTGAGACACATCCAAACAAACACCATATCTCATAGTCAGCAGCGAAGTGGTTGCCACCTTCAATTACGGAGCATCAAAACAGGCAGTTGTGCAGTCTCTTTTTTCCCCACTTCTTCTTGATAGTTGCTCAGACTCCAGTCGTTAACATGCTCAACCTGGCACTTCCCGCTCATGACTTATCGCAATCCCCCTTGTTGACTTTCACATCCACATTTTAGACCTTTGCGTGCGTCACTGTCCTACATTATGTACCTCCAGGTGTCCTTACAGAGGGCTATCTGCAGCCATCTCAGCAGGGGTGCCGAGGGGCTCTGTCACGGGCCCTGCTGTCAGGCCTAGCCCCTTTGACAGGGAGCAGCGTGGCTGCTAATAAGGGTATTCATCACGACAGCCAGGAGCCGTGACTAGAGAGCCTGCGCCACTCGATTGTCCCTCAAATATGAACTTATCATTTAATTACTCTCCCGTGCCTCTTGATTGCCTTGTCAAGATGCAGGTTAGTTAAGAGAAGAGATATCTTCTCGCTGCCCGGGCCCCGGCCCTTGCCGTGACAACTGCTCATCTCATCAAAACATCAGCTGCCCGGGTGATCCTCGAAAATGAGATTCAATTTCAATTTTCTTCCCCCCTTGCTCAGGGTTGGAGTCATGAAGTGGGAAGATCCATAAGTGGGAGAACATTTGATTGCTACACAGTTAGCAGAATAAACAGGGGAGAGAGAACTGTGAATCTGTTTTGGTTCTTGGCGAGATGAAAGAAGTAGTTCATCCAAAAATGAAAATTGATTTTATCATCATTTATCACACTTGTGTTGTCCACTATTTATATTTTGTAGCATACAATAAATTCAAATTAATTAAAACAAGGCCAACTCACATTCACACCTATATATACGAACACTAGAGTGTTCGGAAGGCATATGAGAGCTTTATGTTCTGAACCAAAAGTATTATTGTCGATGAACTTGATCAATTAATATTATATCTATACAGTGGGTACGGAAAGTATTCAGACCTCCCTAAATTTTTCACTCTTTGTTATATTGCAGCATTTGCTAAAATCATTTAAGTTAATTTTTCCTCATTAATGTACACACAACAACCCATATTGACAGAAAAACACAGAAATGTTGACATTTTTGCAGATTTATTAAAAAGAAAAACTGAAATATCACATGTCCTAAGTATTCAGACCCTTTGCTCAGTATTTAGTAGAAGCACCCTTTTGTCTAATACAGCCATGAGTCTTTTTGGAAAAAAGTTTTTCACACCTGGATTTGGGGAAACTCTGCCATTCCTCCTTGCAGATTCTCCTCTCCAGTTCTGTCAGGTTGGATGGTAAACGTTGGTGGACAGCCATTTTTTAGGTCTCTCCAGAGATGCTCAATTTGTTTTTAAGTCAGGGCTCTGGCTGGGCCATTTAAGAGCAGTCACAGAGTTGTTGTGAAGTCACTCCTTTGTTATTTTAGCTGTGTGATTAGGGTCATTGTCTTGTTGGAAGGTAAACCTTCGGCCAGTCTGAGGTCCTGAGCACTCTGGAAAAGTTTTCGTCCAGGATATCCCTGTACTAATTCATCTTTCCCTCGATTGCAACCAATCCTCCTGTCCCTGCAGCTGAAAAACACCCCCACACAGCATGATGCTGCCACCACCATGCTCCACTGTTGGGACTGTATTGGACAGGTGATGAGCAGTGCCTGGTTTTCTCCACACATACCGCTTAGAATTAAGGCCAAAAAGTTCTATCTTGGTCTCATCAGACCAGAGAATCTTATTTCTCACCATCTTGGAGTCCTTCAGGTGTTTTATAGCAAACTTTCATGTGTCTTGCACTGAGGAGAGGCTTCCGTCGGGCCACTCTGCCACAAAGCCCCGACTGGTGGAGGGCAGCATTGATGGTTGACTTTCTACAACTTTCTCACATCTCCCGACTGCATCTCTGGAGCTCAGCCACAGTGATATTTGGGTTCTTCTTTACCTCTCTAACCAAGGCTCTTCTCCCCGATAGCTCACTTTGGCCGGACGACCAGCTCTAGGAAGGGTTCTGGTCGTCAAACGTCTTCCATTTAAGGATTATGGAGGCCACTGTGCTCTTAGGAACCTTAAGTGCAGCAGAAATTCTGTCTCTGAGCTCTTCAGGCAGTTCCTTTGACCTCATGATTCTCATTTGCTCTGACATGCACTGTGAGCTGTAAGGTCTTATTTAGACAGGTGTGTGGCTTTCATAATCAAGTCCAATCAGTATAATCAACACAGCTGGACTCAAATGAAGGGGTAGAACCATCTCAAGGATGATCAGAAGAAAAGGACAGCACCTGAGTTAAATATATGAGTGTCACAGCAGGGTCTGAATAACTAGGACCATGTGATATTTCAGTTTTCTTTTTTAAATCAATCTGCAACAATGTCAACAATTCTGTGTTTTTCTGTCAATATGGGGTGCTGTGTGTACATTAATGAGGAAAAAAAATTAACTTAAATGATTTTAGCAAATGGCTGCAATATAACAAAGAGTGAAAAATGTAAGGGGGTCTGAATACTTTCCGCACCCACTGTATATACAGTATTATATATGATATAATATATAATATATATTTGAAGAATGATTCCTTTATATTACTTCTCATTAACTATCTAAAGTTTTTAAATAAATAAAGACAAAATTTGCAAAATTTGCACATGATTTATGTGGACCACTTTTATGATATTTTTAAGGTGCTTGACAGCCCCAGTCTTCTCTTACTTTCATTAAATCTAAAAACGTGGCCAGGTATTTCTTCATGTGTTACTTGGAAGTCATACAGGTTAGGAATGGCATACGGTTAAATAAATGGTAGAATAATTACAAAAAATAAAAAATACAGAGAGGAATTAATAATTATAAGGAATGTTATCAAACTTGCCTGTAACCTTACAATAAGAATTCAAACATTCTAGTTGTAGCTTTTTTGTTTTGTATAGCGTATCGTAGAGTGTGTAAAATGAATGTTTATACTTTCATGCTGAAATAAACTGAAAATAACAATGTATTATGCACATAAGTGCACTAAATGCAGAAAAATGGCACTGTGAAGTCACGAAAGTCAAGAGACACTTACACTTCTGACATCCTCTTTTCTAACTGTGCCATTTTTGGCTGGCAAGTCGTGCAATTCTACAACTCCAATTCTGTTCAACACTCATGTAATAAAATCACTCTCAGTATTAAGAGGGATCTTGGCATTTCTTTTTTTTATTTCTGTGCAATAGTTTACAGCCCTCTAGGGGAAACAGAGCCCAACCTATAAAAGTTCCAGCCTGGCATGAACTGAAGCCTTTCAAATGAAGATGTATGTCATGGAGTCAGAATGAGAGAGAGCTAAAGATCGAGAGATGGAGAAAAGCCGAAGTGAGGGAGGGACAACTGAGCCGTAGATACCCCCTTTTAAACAAAAAGACTAATAAAATCCACCTTTCTGATGTGATACAAATGAAATTGGGAGCATGAAATTTTGGCCATTTCTTTCCCAGATGACTGGAATGAATACGGGGTAGTTAAAGTTTAATATCCTATTATGTGCCTGTTTTACTCTCACTGTCCGTCAGAAAGGTTACTTCTAGCCGAGTATCGGATATTATAGATGCAGACTATCGATTGGGGACAAAAATCTTAGACCAACATGTTCTCATGAACTCTTTCACAATTCCTGTTTACATATTTAAATAAATGTAAATATATTTTAAGTAAAACATTGCTGATCTGTGTATTAATGCAATTTTTCATGTATATACGCTTCACAGTGGAATTCTCAGGAGGAGCGCAAACAGTCCAAAAATCCAATCCCATCAGTCACAACAAAAAGGGACTGAATGTGTTTGGTCTTGGTGGAATAGATCTCCCACACTGCTGCGGCAGAGCATGTACCGAGACTTTCTACTGCCAATACATCCACAACATGCTGCAGTGAGCATGTAAGAAATATTGCTGCTGTAAATATAACATACATGAAATAACTCCCATATAGTATACATGGATCATCTCGTAGCAGATCTATACAGGTGGAGGTGGGGAAGGTGGAGGGTTTCTGAAGCAAGCTGCAACTGCTACAGCAAACACTAGCCAAGTACTTGAATGTTGAGCAGTGAGCTCATTGGCTAACGATACAGGAGACAACCAATCAGCTGATTAATTAGATAAGTCAGAATTAAGTTACGACCTATCGGACTGCGCCATTAGAGGTGTCTGCAGGACTCGTATTGTAAATAACTTTGGATAAAATTGTCTACTAAATGAATACATGTAAAAGTAAACAACTTGTTTTCACATAAATGTACAGTACCCCCACCCCCCTCCCCTCGTCTCATACACAAGTGGATGTATGAACTTGTTCATTTTCAACACAATTTATAACATTACTTATGGACATGAAACTTTTTAGAACCAGAAAGGTTCCAAATAGTGTCTAATCTTCTTGCTCTCTTACATAAAGATGGATTACCTTAAATTGCTGATATTTCTTACATTTTGTTCTTTATGATTAAAGTTGTTGCCAAGTAACATGAATTTTCTACTTTTTTTCAGTCATAAGTGGCCAGTTGACCTTGCATTGTAGTATATTGATGCTCTTGATATAGGAACACAACATTTACATTTACGCTTTTGACAGATGCTTTTATCCAAACTGATAAGACAATTTATTGCAACTGGATCCCATTTTTCAGTATGTCTGTTCCCTGGGAATCAAACCGATGTTGAGCTACTGGAACAGTGAAACGATATAGCCTAGTGATATCTAGGGTGTGTGACCATACATCCTCTTTTTCCCAGACACGTCCGGGCCTAAAATATCCAGTTTTTGACTTGTTTTGATTCTTGCTGAAGATAATGATCTGAAAGTAGTTTGACCAATATCACACAAAGCGATGCAAATACACACACATATTAGGTGTGTTGGACTGTGCAGATTGATCAGTTATGACATCAAAAACTGCGAGGTGATTCAATCCATTTAAGGAGACGTATGTCTCTATAGTCATTCTATGGCACTTTGATAGTTTCATGCCAGTTGGAATCTGCGCAGTGTTGCTCAAGGGAAACACACCTAATATGTACGTGTATTTGAATCGCTTTGACCATTCTCTGTACCATCTCACTTGCCACGATTGGACAATTATGTATAATGCCTGCATGTTATTGGTCAAACTACTTCTCGATCATTACCTTCAGCAGTTATGAAAACAAGAGTAAAACAAAGCCCCAAACTGGGATATTTAGGCATTTAGAAAATCTGGCACAGATAGTGTCTGGGAAAAGAGGATGTATGGTCACCCTAGTGACACCATAGCACTTGTCTCAGTGTTGTACAGCCCTGAACTTCATTCATAGTATGGTAGACAATACCACACCATAAGAAACATATCAAAGTAAAAAGACTGCAGATGTCGAATCAAGAACGCCAAGATGAGCTCACTATTTCGAATGTGCGTTCACCACCTTCATGAGATCAAGGATATAAATGCCCAGCATGCTTTGTTGATATTGCTGGAATAACATGATAATGGCTGAAATGTGCCCACCCTCCAGACGCTATATGAGATTTTTAAAGGCCTCACGGCTCTGTGTAAGGCATTTGACGCACTTTCCTTTAAAAGTGATCTCTGTAACGATGCTGAAACCCATCTTCTCACAGCTCAAATTTTATCGCTCACAATAAATCCCAAGAATGGCAGAAAGGTGCTGCTTAAAGTGAGGTGCGTGGAACTTTCAGATGAATTGTGGCAGTCAGAATGCTGACTTTGACAAGCATATCAGCACGTCTCCCCGGATCCCGCATCAGAGGAGCAGTTTAAAAACATACCGAGATCTACCTGGCCCGTCTCCTCCGCCGGGACGGAGATAGCGACGACGATGGGCTGAAATCACACCACACTTCCCCCATCTGTGCCGAATCCTGCAGTGACAAGCATGAAAACCTGCGTAATCAAAGCGTAATTGATTATACTAATTGCCAGGGCATAATTGGATCCGACTCAATTAAAAAGCCTGAGTAATTGAAATGAATTACAAATGACGCATTTATTACCATCGGAATAAAAAAAAAGCAAGCAGGCGCGAGAGAGGGAGAGAGAGAGAAAGCGAAAAGCTTGCAGGGTTGGGCTTTGTCTGCAGAGCTTGGGGTCCTGATGCACCTGCAATGCTAAATCATCAGCGCCTCACTAGATAGCGCCGGGCCGGGAATGCTTTGTGCTGTTTTTGCAATTCCTCAATGCGGATTTATATCTTTTGCTTCAGGAAAGGTTGTAATATTTCACGGCGCACGGCACAGAGTGCGACTCACTACTGTGCGGGCGTTCAGAATGAGTGCTGGAGGGGGACGAGGGGGAGGGTTGAAATACAGTATCAGCATATATTGTAATTTTATTTTGATAAGGCCACGCTTAAAAGCAGAGGAGGCTCCCATGCGCACGGAGGGCGAGCGGGTTTATTTATTTTACATATACACAAAGCCTGCGGATGCTTCCTCAGCCGTCATTAGCGATCCCTCTACGACAGGGGATATCGGCAAATGAGAACAGGTGTGCCCCTCCCCCTCTCGAACCACCATTCAACAGTGGACTTGATAACGTAAACCACTTTGCAGCCACTTCCTGAGATACAGCATGTGTGTAGTTGGTGTCTCCGAACGCCTGAGTGTGTATGTGCACATGAGTGCGCGTTTTTTATTCTCCAGCCCTGTCAGAATTTCCTTTCAAACTCGTCTGATCGGGTCGAGTCTCATCACGCTGTCACCCCAGCTCGCTTTTCATTAGTCTGCCTCCCTCACTCTCTTAGCCTCCCTCCCGTTCTCTATCTGTCTCTATTCGCCTAGCCAAGCAGAAGAACTCAAACACATGCGCAAATTAAATCGACATCCAAACTCTCTTATATACAAAGCAATTTAAATGATATTCATTAGAGCGATGACAAGTCCTGATGAGGCTTCCAGGAGGAGAGCACTCCTTCAGCGCTTTTGCCGACTCCGTTTCATGCTCACCGATGCGTGATGCCCGTTGCCATACCATCACTTAAAATACAGAGAGAAGAGAAAGAGAGAAACGAAAGAAAACAGATATCCCACAACACCGAGTGCTAGTCTCGAAACGGCTCCCCCCTCCATCCCATCCCTTCTCTTGAAGACAAGCACAAATACACTTCCCTAGACCCCTTTCTGGGTGTCTGTCTGGCTGTTTGCCTTTTACGCCCTGTCCAAACATCTGACCTTTCTGCTGACAGATTAAACTTCATTCATTTTTCACCACAAAACACTGGAAAAGGACGATTTTGATGTTACTTCCTGACTATTTTTGTCTCTTTTTTCTGTCATTACTCTATTTATGTCCATGGCAATTAAGTGCTGTCAGCTGCTCTTAATGTATTAAAAAGCCCAGCTCTTTCTCTCTCTCTCTCTCTTCGTTATTTACCCTCACTTCCGGATGCGAGCCAAGTAATTTGGGCTTTCTCTCGGCCCTAATTCAACCCCTGCAGACTGAGAGGGATGGTAATGATACTGATTGAGGCCAAGCCTGAAATTACCCAGAATTACCCGACTGCTGTGAGTGAGAAGGGAGATTACCACACGCCCATTGTTCACAGGGCCGCCATTCATTAGCTCGCTTACCCATAATTCATTAGGACGGCAAGGAACAAAATGGAGTCGATAACGTAGCGAGCGCATTACATACATTTCTCTTACTTGCTCCTGGCCTCCTTTCCTATCCTCTCTCTTTGTCTAACTCAAAGCTTTGGCAGACACGAGAGCCTGATGTTGTAATCAATATATGTGAGCTGACGTGAGTCTAGACATGCGTGTTAATTAAGCAGCTTGTGGGTGGAAATAATTTGAGTGTGATAATGAGTTTTGAGAGGGAACTCGAACAAGATAACTGTCTTTGGAGTCCAGCCACTGACATGTGGCACTGTCTAACAAACCACAATTGTCAGCCCATGCTGACAGACAGGTAGCAATCAACCAATCACGAACGAGATTCATGTTAACTAGTTCTCAGCTTTTGTGTGGGCATTTAGTTGTGCACCTGTTAGCTAACTCTAAGAGTGTGCATATGATCAAGTCAAATGTCATCCTTTGTTAAAATTAACACCTGGACGGTGCAAGTTTCACGTTTATAGTCCCCATAGGTTTCAGAGTAAAATATAGATTATTCATTAATAATTTAATTAAAATGAATAATAAATACATACAATGAAATACTTTCATGAAAAACTGTAATTACAGTTTCACTATATTATGGTATTGCAACACATGTATTACGATTGTTTCAATTAAGCATATAAGCTAGAGCTATTTAACCTGACACCACACTGACATACTCAAAGAAACATACACCTCTAACCATGACAGATCACCTCATGCTCTGTAGCCAAGAGCAGGATCATCATGAAACTTAAGTCAGTGTGATTGCAAGGGAATTAAAGGAGGCATGGTAAGGAAATTGTAATACAAATGCAAACATTCTATAGATACAGTTATGGTTTATTTAAACTATTCCTGACTTAAATATTCAATGGCAAAATACTAAATTGTGGGATGCATTTCTAGGACTATAATAGGACAGAATCAAGGAGAATCAATTTAAACTACAATGTTTATTTATTTAACAAATTTAAAGTTATTTAAGTGTACAATAAATATTCATTTTATTGAAGCAATGTTGTGTGTTTGTTCTTACTGTACAGTAAAAAATGCCAGGAAACAGCAATATAATAAACAGCACTAATGTTAAATAATTACTTATATTAATATTAATAATTGGAATAAACAATTCACCTGTGAAGCAACAGTTTATTAGTGTAACTGCGGGCTATTTATTATTGCCAGCATACAAAAAACAAACAATGTGGCACTTTAAAATACCATAATTTAAAACAAATTTAAAGCAGACTCAGAATTCACAGCCAGAATGATTTGTTTTATAGTTACACATTACTGCTCAAAGGTTTTGGGTAGATCAGTTTTTTTTTTGTCTCTTTTGCGCAATGCTAAAAAAAATACAGCAATAACAGTAATATTAGTGACTACACTATTACCACCATAAAAGAATTGTTCCTCAGGGTTAATATATTGTACAAACATGTCATTTATGTTCTGTGACTATCTGAATTTTCAGAAGCCATCCAATGTTAATAAAAGCTTACAAAACTACTCAATGTTGAAACAGTCGCAGATAATAATTTATATGGACACTGATGCCCAAGAAAGTTAACAACCTGACCCCAATTACTCCTTAAACAGTGTATGCTTTAGACCAAAACATGAAGAATAATGATAATAATAATAATAATAATAATAGTCAATGGTTACCTTAGCAGCAGTGCAAATGTCCTCCTGAAGGCTAACGTCCTGAGCCCTGAGCAGTTCTAGCTCCTCCTGGAGTCTCTTGCGCTCCTTCTCTACCTGCTCTAGAAGCACCTCGCTTTCATACTCTGATTCGCTCCTCAGGGCCGTAAGTTTATCCCGGAATTCCTGCTCCAGACCCCTGCATCAAAGAAACAACATGGACAGTGACACTGCAGTGCTCTTGCATGGGTCTTCATCATATGTGATTATAGGACTAGAGGAGAGCAGCCGTACTTGATTTTC
>JADLZN010005147.1:0-71516 GCA_018155175.1 Sinocyclocheilus anophthalmus | reverse complement strand
TCAAGTGTGATACAAGTAAGACTTTATTAGCTACATAAAACACTTAAACTAGTCTAACATACTACATACACAAATAAACTGGTCTAACATACACACACACAAACACACACAGTGTATAAGAAAGGGTTAAAGTTTAACTCAGCATAGAAAGTGGCATAAAGAATGGATTTTATGGAACTCTTTGCATGTATATTCAACAGATCAAGGCCTTCAGGGATACGTCAGATTCTGAGTTCAAACTCACCTTTGTAAAAAGGTGTAACTGATACTTATTGTATCAATTAATAAGACTAAGTTTGTTACTTAGCGAGTCTCGGCGGTCTGAATGAGATTCCTGATGCAAATCTTAAAGCGTCCCGTAGATCTTTGCTGAATTCGGGTCGATGAAAGAACCATTTGAGTCAGTGTTACTTGATGAATGGAAAGGACGAGGCCGAAGAAAAGGCCTGGCACAGATGCTTTGGTATCCTGTAGCGTTTTTCTCACATCTTCATCTTTTCTTCTGACCGAACCACCGACTGGGGCGGTTCCCTGGAGCCGGGCCTTTAAGGTCGTAGAAGATCTCCGCCTTTCAAGATGGGCTTGTCCATTGAGCAAAATGGAATTTCCGAGCGGGAAGTGGCAATTGCTGGAGGGTTTACGACACCTTTGTTCTCTAAGCATGGTAATTTACAAATGGACTTAAATCGAAATTATTAAAGATTCTCAGGACACTAATATATACTGCCTATGTACCAACATATAATATACAACCTTGTTTAGATCATCAGAAGGCGAATTCATAGATACTAAACAAGGTAAGCTTACATATAGTGAAAAGGGATGATCAGGAATGGGTCCCCTCACAAGCATACTAAAATAGTCTAAAAAAATATAAAAGATAAAATACACAATGACAATAATATACTTAATGGCCTGAAGAAATATGTGTGTTCTTTCAAATAACGGTTTTTCTATGAATTATCTAGAACACAGTCCATTTCTACTCTGATTTTCCTTGGGACATGCAGGGATTTTCCTTGCTTTGCATTCTTTTGGCCAATAAACCTAGTGATATCAGCGTTGGTTGCCATGCCACAAAGAGGCCTGTTCGACTTCCTGGGATGTTACGCATTCCGGGGGGAAGGGTCCATTGGTCCTCATATGGCTTGTTAACTGAGGTTACAGAGTATTTGTCATATAAAAAGAGAATATATAGTGTGTTGGATTGGTCCAGACGCTACAGTACGTATAGGAGAAACTGGAATCGCTTGTTCTTAGAGAATGTTTATGATTTATTGGGATTATAAGGCGTGGGTGGATTTGTCCCATTATAAGGCTGGTTTGGTTTCACCACTTCGGCCAAATAACTGTTTTCAACACTTTAAAATGATTTTTTGCATAATCCCTTTTGACCCGAAATAAGACGATGTTTTTTTCTTGAAATACATCCGAAAAAACGTAATTGTAATGTGGGTGTTTAGATGTCGATTAAAAACTAGAAAAGAACAACTTAACACTGCATGAGTCGTGACTGTCACGTTAGCCTGATGGGACCGAACTCCCTTTGTGATTTTAAAACGTAACCCAGATTTGAAGACTACAGTAAGATTTAACTTCTACTGTTACTAAGATTGTGGAGGCTATATGAGATGGCTAGCCTAACTGTCCTTTCAGATGGGCTACCCGTTTTTTTTTTATGGTATATTAAAAAGTGTATATTTTTTAAATGTGATTGTTGGTACATTTTACCAGTTTTTACCATACTTTCAAAACAAAAAATAAAATAGGAAAAATATGCAATATGAAAATAATTTAAGACTAAATGTGTTTTACTGAGAAAAAACAATATTTGTTTTTTAAAAAGCCTTTTTCCAAAAGGTACATCTGGGAAAAGGGGGATCGTCTTATAATCAGGGTCGTCTTATATTCGGGCCAATACGGTAGGTCCCCTTTAAGTCCTGAAGGTTTGACTCGTGATGTTATGGTTAGCATGATGTCTGTTTGTATTTGTGTTTATGCACATGCTGAAAGTTAATTTTCTTCCAGTAACACTGAGTGTGTACTTCCCTCTGTAACAAAACAAATTTGTTTAGAACGTGTCTCAGTATAAGTCTCTGTGTGTGAGTGTGTATGTGTGTGTGCGTGTGTGTGTGTGAGCGAGTGTTTTTATTTTCAGGTTTTATGAGAGAACTCCACTGAGGTCAGACTTGGTTTTACACTTCAAATAAAGAAGCAAGTGAAACATTTATCGTATCCTAACAAGGGAGCTTGTGCAATTTTCAGACAGTTTGAAAGAACAAGAAAGTCTTATTATGGCATTAGTATCAGCACTTTTGATGAAAGATGAAAGATGCTTCTTCACTCTCACCAGCTGAAGGTCTATTTGTTTTTGCGTTGTTCTACCCATTGAAGCACAACCAGCTACAAGCTTGACAAAACCGCTCTCCTGATGGGCCGACTGCAATACCCTCATCTCATTTCCTTCATAGTTTTTGCCTAATCTTTTTCTTCTCATTTTCAATTATTTTTATATACCTCTGTTATCACTCGAGCTTTCGTTTGCAGAGTCGTGTTTCATTTTGATTCCCTTTATTCCACTTCAGCGAGCCAGCGCAGAGTGATTGTTTGCATGGCAACTATCCATGTTCGTTTCTTCTCCTCCCCTTTTTCCCTACATGTGCATAAATAAAATGATAGTGCCGCTTTCTTACAAATTAATTTCATACTCACTGACTTCAAACTCTTTTGTTTGCTAATTAATTTGTCCCCCTCAAAAGATGAGCAGATGAGCAGTAATAAACATCATGATAAAAACAAGCAGCAGGTACTTTACATTTTTGACAGCTTAAACATAATTTGCATATAGTGAATGTGTTATACTTTTTTTATTCATAATGTTATAGTAACCTATTTTTTTTACATTAGTTTTTTTGCATTATTTATATATGGAAAAAAAAACACTTTAACAAAGTTAAAGTTAAACGCTATAGTCTTCACTAACACTAATTACATAAGTACATCATGATTATTGGTGTGGTTTCACTCCAAAACAACACAAGAATATCGCAAATATATATTATGTAAATCTTCCTTTTGGATACTTACATTAAAGCATTGACAACAGTTGTAGGGAAATATTGTAGCATATTGCAAGTATTGTAGAATTTTTTAGCCTAACTAAATAAAGTTGTTCTAGAAAATCTTAAAGGGTTTTATATGATTCTTTAGGGTCTTAATAAAAAGTCTGTAACATAGTTTGGTTAAAATTTCTCAATGGTAGTGTAAAAAACACCTTTTTTACCCTGTCAAAAACAAGCTCTTTTCAGATCAAACCGTTTTGTAAATGTTAATGACCTATGCTAACCCCGCCCCTCTCTTCCGAGCCGCTCTCTGAGGGATTGTTTACTTTAGCCGCATTCATCATGAAACTTGCTAATTAGCACATTATTAGGAAAGGCGATTTGCAAAGATTCATTAAAAAACCTTATACTCACTTCTTCTGTTGGTGAAGCTGGATCACAAATGATTTGCGCGAACATAGACGCATTTAGGTAGATTGGGGGCGCATTCCCTTCAAAAACAAACATAATCCACCGCGTCTTCAGTGGCTCAGATGTCGGGAGTACATGACGACTGCTATGTTCATTATTACATCCCATGACAGAACACCTCAATCGCTTAGGAGCAATTATTGTCTACATCTGCTCCTGCGGTGAAACAATGGTGGACTGATGACAGCTCACACAGTGCGGGACTAAGGTAGGAGGCCAGTCCAGTCTGTGCTGAAACGCCACTGACAATCAGACTATCGTGGGAGGGGCCTGTTTTTGTGACGTCACACAGACAGGCATCTGAGATCGGCTCGACTTAAGAAAGGGATAAAGATTTTAGTAGATAAAAAAAACCACTGGGTGGATTTTTATAATTATTGGGTGGCTGTGTACACACACTGCCAATACACATTTCAGTTCAGACTACTTCTAAAAGTGCATGTAGCATCCGATGACCCCTTTAAGCACACCATATAGCAAACCTCTGGCAGTTCTAGATGCAAACAGCTGCCCTGACCCATTCTGAAGAACATCTGGAAGTCTGAGATCTTCTAGTCATTAAATAATTGTCCCTCTTCCAACGACTCATAAACATTGTAATACAGCCATTTACAAAGGGTTCAAATGTGCTTGCTTCATGTGTTCATCAACAAAAGTTTTTTTTGAAAGTTATGGACTGTCACTATAATCAAAGCTGACAGCTTATATTCAAAATCACAGAGTAAACAGTTATGGTCGGGAGGTAAAACAACTCAACAACATTAAAAGCATTACAAATGAAAAGCAGTTATGTATACAGTACATGCCATCTTTACAGCTACATCTTTGTGGTTTATTTTCTTAGGCAATTTGACAGCTACACTGTAATTTGGTTCAGGCTTTGTTGCTTGTGTTTTAAGTTTAACTTATGATGAGAATAAAAATAAATTAATAAAACCATTCAAGTGACGATAAACAAACAATCTGACATCGCGGAAAACCTCACACGTCCTCGCTTTCTTCTCTTTTCCCACGGCTTTTTCATGTCGGTTAGCGTTGTTGTGGTGGCTTTTTAAGAGACAAACAAGGGAGACACAGTACATTGCGCACAGACAGACTCTCACAGGATGACAGATTCATATTTAACAGCAGACAAATAAAGTACTAAATGCTGGCAGATGTAAAGGGAGTCCAAAGGAGCATTGATGCAGAAATTACATTTACATTTAGTTATTTAGCAAAGAGAAGTGGTCCAAGAACTAAGCCCTGAGGCACCCCAGTAGTTAGATGTTGCGACTTGGACACCTCACCTCTCCAAGATACCTTAAAGGACCTATCTGAGAGGTATGACTCAAACCAGAAACCTATTATTATCAGAAAGGATAATAAAATATAATACAAGAAGGAAAAAAAAGTAAATTCCATCTTTAGGTTGATTTCGGAGTTCTAGTAATTTTTTGAGATTATGCAAGATAATTCAGTGCACATATACTGTATATGTATGTATGTACATTTCATATTTAAAGGTAAAAGATTAGGTTTAGGAAAATTAACAATTATTATTCATCATAAATATGGTGATGAAACAACAAATATTGGCAGATGGAAAGGGAATTCAAAAGTGCAATGGCCTAATTTTCTAGTCTATGCAAGAATTAATTAATTAATAATTAAATAAATTTAATCCTTTAGAAGATTGGATTCTGTGTTCAAAGTCAACAGAAATATGCTTATCAAACATTGCTGATCAAAATGAATGCAAAATAAAATCCTGTCAGATGGAAAGTCCCAGGAGCAATATGCTAGGAAATGCTCTGAGATTAATACATTCATATATATAAATTATATCATATATATATATATAGGATATATATATATATTATATTATATATTATATATACAGTGGTCCGGAAAGTATTCGACCCCCTTAAATTTTTCACTCTTTGTATATTGCAGCCATTTGCTAAAATCATTTAAGTTTTTTTTTTTCCTCATTAATTTACACACAGCACCCCATATTGACAAAAAACACAGAATTGTTGACATTTTTGCAGATTTATAAAAAAATAAAAAACTGAAATATCACATGGTCCTAGTATTCAGACCCTTTGCTCAGTATTAGAAGCACCCTTTTTGATCTAATACAGCCATGAGTCTTTTTGGGAAAGATGCAACAAGTTTTTCACACCTGGTTTGGGGATCCTCTGCCATTCCTCCTTGCAGATCTTCTCCAGTCCTGTCAGGTTGGATGGTAAACGTTGGTGGACAGCCATTTTTAGGTCTCTCCAGAGATGCTCAATTGGGTTTAAGCCACAAAGTTGTTGTGAAGCCACTCCTTCGTTATTTTAGCTGTGTGCTTAGGGTCATTGTCTTGTTGGAAGGTAAACCTTCGGCCCAGTCTGATGTCCTGAGCACTCTGGAGAAGGTTTTCGTCCTGGATATCCCTGTACTTGGCCGCATTCATTTTTCCCTCGTTTGCAACCAGTCGTCCTGTCCCTGCAGCGGAAAAACACCCCCACAGCATGATGCTGCCACCACCATGCTTCACTGTTATTCAGGTGATGAGCAGTGCCTGGTTTTCACACATACCGCTTAGAATTAAGGCCAAAAAGTTCTATCTTGGTCTCATCAGACCAGAGAATCTTATTTCTCACCATCTTGGAGTCCTTCAGGTGTTTTTTTAGCAAACTTCATGTGGGCTTTCCTGTGTCTTGCACTGAGGAGAGGCTTCAATCGGGCCACTCTGCCGTAAAGCTCCGACTGGTGGAGGGCTGCAGTGATGGTTGACTTTCTACAATTTTCTCCCATCTCCCGACTGCATCTCTCTGGAGCTCAGCCACAGTGATCTTTGGTTCCCTTCTTACCTCTCTCAACCAAGGCGCTTCTCCCCCGATAGCTCAGTTTGGCCGGACGGCAGCTCTAGGAAGGGTTCTGGTCGTCCCTAACGTCTTCCATTTAAGGATTATGGATTAAGGAGGCCACTGTGCTCTTAGGAACCTTAATTGCAGCAGAATTTTTTTTGTAACCTTGGCCATATCTGTGCCTTGCCACAATTCTGTCTGTGAGCTCTTCGGGCAGTTCCTTTGACCTTATGATTCTCATTTTCTCTGACATGCACTGTGATCTGTAAGGTCTTATATAGACAGGTGTCTGGCTTTCCTAATCAAGTCCAATCAGTGTAATCAAACACAGCTGGACTTAAATGAAGGTGTAGAACCATCTCAAGTTTGATCAGAAGAAATGGACAGCACCTGTGTTAAATATATGAGTGGCACAGCAAAGGGTCTGAATACTTAGGACCATGTGATCTTTCAGTTTTTCTTTTTTAATAAATCTGCAAAATGGGGTCACAATCTGTTTTTTTCTGTCAATATGGTGTCTGTCTGTACATAATGGAGGAAAAAAAATTATTAATGATTTTAGCAAATGTCTGCAAATAACACAGTATGACAAATTTGGGTTCCTGAATACTTTCTGTACCCCTGTATATATATATATTACTTATATATATATATATATATATATATCTTAAATGCAAATTTCATCTTTAAATATAGTTAGTATTCGTTTTTTCGATGTTATGAAAATCAACATAAATATGCTCATCACAGATATGGCGGTGAAGCAAAGCAAATATTAATAAGAAAGATGGCTATTTTCTTTTGAACGTGTGTGATATTAATGTACGCCCTTCTGCGGTTTTTCATCAAAATAGGCTTATGTTGATTGAGTATGTGTGTGTGAGTGTGTGTTAAAAATGGGAGACAGTACAGATCAAGAGACACAAAAAGTGAGATGGCATGTCAATATTTTTAACATTCTTTAGAAGTGCTTATTAAGTTACTGTCTTAGAGGAAAATGGACCTCTGGAGACTTGAACCTTCAAAGAGAGAGAGGGGAAAAAACAGTGTCCCACACACACATGCACTCTTTTTGTGTTTCCTGGAGTCTTTGTCACTCCCACACATTAAACACACACACACATACACAGGATAGAGTGGCCGCAGGGACAAACATAATGATATTAATTGTTAACATAATGACGCATTTATTTTTAATGTGTTCCTTCTGGTAATTAGTGCTGGTACCTGGGGCTTTCAATAGTCTCTCTGTTTCCTCTTTCACATTTCCATGCGTATTATCTTG
This sequence comes from Sinocyclocheilus anophthalmus, assembly GCA_018155175.1. Taxonomy (NCBI): domain Eukaryota; kingdom Metazoa; phylum Chordata; class Actinopteri; order Cypriniformes; family Cyprinidae; genus Sinocyclocheilus; species Sinocyclocheilus anophthalmus. The sequence goes on along the minus strand of JADLZN010005147.1, from coordinate 63,858 downwards.
CTTTTGTCTTATTGTCCTTGGTGGAGCTTCCAATGAGCCGCGTTTAGTTCCTCTCCAGCAATTCCCTCGCAGGTGTTCCAGCACACAGAAAATGTCATAATTATTAGATTGCTCTTTTATTACCTTTCAGCGTCTGCTGCTCGATGCGTGAGAACAGGTCTGTAAACATGTCGCAGGACCCCTACCCAGGACTGAATGCATAAAAATGATTGCCATTTTCTCACATTTGGTCATAAAAAATGAGATATGAATGAATTGTACAGGTATAATGAGGAAATGAGATCTAGGAGGGAAAGATGTGGTTAAAACATTGAGAGGGAAGGAGACAAATTAAGCAGGAAACTTGACTAAGAACAGAGAAACAAAGCAAAGGACAGGGGAGCATAGAATTAGCATTAGACTTACTGATTGAATTAGCTGGCTAATGTGATTGTGAGGTGGTCATGTTAGCTTCAGGGTCCAGTATGAACACATTGTGGCCTTTTCTGCACATTGATGTCAAAATGAAGGCACAGTTTCATGATTAAAACCTAACAAGGAGAAACAAATTCTACATCTCGCCTGAATGCACTTATCTTTTGTTGTTTTGCAGCTGCAAGTGATTTTTTCTGTGTGGTGTTCATTATTCCTGCTTAACCAGATTTTCCCAACGGACCGGCCCAACAACGGCAAATGCATGATTCAGAAGGACAATGAGCTTTTATGTGGAAGAATGGAAATGTGTAGGTGAGTGGATCAGATTTTTTTTTGTACAATGTGGAAACAAAATGCCCTATTGTTATAGCAAATTGAGATGATTTCTAGAGTTGTAGTGAACATTTTGTAGATTATTTTCATCTTGCAAAATGTCAAATCCTGCTTAAACCAGCCTAAACTGGTTTGTTGGTCTTTTATGAATTAAGCCTCCAAGCCTGGCCAAGCTGGTCTTCAGTTGGTCCAGCCTGATCAACTGAAAAGTGGCCAAATCTTTCTAAAATCAGCCAAAAGACCAGCCTGGAGGACCAGCTAAAACCCCCCTAGGCTAGTTTAAGATATTTTTAGCACGGCTGTGTGGCCTCCATGAGAAAAAAAATAGCATAATATGCATACTAAATAATGGGTCTTATTCACCAACTGTGCATGTGCACAAATGTTTGCACAAGTGTTTCAAACAAATTGTTGCGTCAGTACCTTTTTAAAATAAATGTATTCTCAGTTCATGAAACATTGAGCAACTGAAGCCAAACGTATGCAGAAATCACATACTCTCAGTGGCCTTAGAAATGCGCCAATATAAAATTGTATACATAAATAATTTATCTTAAATACATCTCATTACATATAGGTTCATTGATGCCTGAGCTGCAAGGATCTTCTGCATAAAGATGCTCATGTATAGCTATATAATAGGTCTGTAATCTGGGTCTGTATGAAAGGTTTTTATTGCGTTTGATCTGGTTTTGAGGATGGCACACTTGGCATTGATTGTGGAATTTTGCTACACATGCTTTCAGTCGAAAGTACATTTTTAGAGAGTGTCAAATGTTTGTTGAAAGTGATGAAAGGCTCTAAAGGAAAGGTAGTATGGAAAGTCCTGATGGACATGTTTTGGGTGTGTTTTATGCAAATGTCATGCGGTCGCTCATTTAGAATACTCAAAGTTCTTTAACGTTAGAATAGTTTAAGAACAAATTCATGTCTGCATGCACATGTTGTGTCAGAGAAGTTTGAACAATCCATGCTATTATTAGCAAATGGGGCAAAGTGTCTTGATGACAGTTTTTAAATGCATAAATATAGCTTGCAGTTTAGGCATAGAAGAAATCATTAGCTTTGCATAAAAACAATAGAAGTCAATATCAAATATATAATGTAGCCGACATGATAGAAATTTCAAGCACTCTGCTCTAATCGATAGTCCTTTCGGCTGTCAGTCAAGCTAAATTTGTCAGCATTATGGTGAAACCTTATTAAACAATGAAAGATGCCACTGATTATTCTCATAATAGATGAGTTCGATATGATTTTATTGTTTGTGGTGTCTCAGTTTACAAAGTCGATTTGTGAAGTGCTTTACTAAGCACTATAGGGCAGATATCTGTCATGAAGTATAAAACGCTGAGTGGCACGAATGGCAAATTCACTGTCAGGATCGATAACATGAATGAGAAAGACCAAACCTGGTGGACTGAATGAAAGAGCAACAAGATGTCTGTGTAACAGGTGGCGATGCTTGATGAGCAGTAAGGAATACACTGTGATGAACTTAATCTTCATTATACACATTTGACCTATCACCTCACTCATACTCGCACACAGCCACCGCCGAAATTATTATTGTCTGTTAATTGGATGAAAGATTATTGACTGTTTTGATGGAGAGAATGGGGCAGTGGAGGAATGGATGATAGATTGAGGCCATGTTACATTGACAAACCGCCGCTGAGGATGGAGTTCTACAATAACATTATTGAACTGGCCCATTTGTCATTTTTGCTGTGTGTTTTCCTTCTTTCTTCATGTATTCGCCTTCTATTGTTCCTTAAGGTCATAGTGTAGCATTGAGATTATGATTTTTCTTCCATATCTGTCCGATGCCTATTAAATTGTGTCAGTTGTGGGCTTGAGTTTATTTCAAGTAAATATAGACTATATGGTCTAACTGTGAAGCAGACGTTCTTTAAAGATGATTATTGTGTGAGTGCAAAATATTTCAGTATGAGTTTTGTATTCGCAAAATATTATTCCTCTAAACCTTTCCTGGTTAGGTGCTCGCCGGCTCATTTTCCCTTTCACTTTCCTTTGCCTTTTCATAAATCACGACTTGTCATGGGTGATGATGTCTCAGTAGTTCCTGCTCTACATGGAGGTTCATTTTCCTATCATTGCTATGCATTTATTCACATGGCAGTTATCTGAGTACAATAATGTTCCTGTAAATCCCTCTTTATACTATTCGTCTTTCGACTCCCCCGGGGCAAGGGAAACCCACGTACGGATTCTCCGTTTGGCATCATTATGTCTCATTTGCATATCACAGCAGGTATTCATCATATGATCATACATAGTTTTATGATGCAAGTAATGCTTCACTTATATCAATATCGATGACAGCTGGTAAACTCATATTTTAGTTTAGTTTTTGCTTTGTGCAGGGGCATTTAACTAATGTCTGACTGATTTTTTTTTCCAAGTCGTGGAAAATCATTTAGTGGCAGTTAGTGGCGCAGCAGCTTTTGCTAATGGTTCTACAGACAGAATTTAAGAAATGATTGGAAACTGTGAAAGACTTTGTGGTCGGACCTTGTGTCCATCCAAAAGTAATAAGGACAGAGTATTTCATAAACTATAATATGCCATAAAATGCCCCCCACTAAATGCCTGAAACAAAGCTTATACATATTTTAAAAATATTTCATGCCATGGACCTAAAATATCTATTATTACTTTTGTCGGTGGTGACTGTATATTTAAAAAGTTGATTTTTTTTTGTGTGTGTTCCTAAAAGATAGAATATTAAGAGCAATACATTTTTCAAATCATTGTGAATTTCTCTTAAAGCTTGAATAACCTCACACTCACACTGGATTGTTTTAATTATGATGCATTAAAACATTTAGCTACATTCATTTTTTATACAATATTTTACTTTTATATCTGTAATGCATATAATTGTTGTAGCTTATGTTTGTTAGAAATGTTTTGCTATAGTGTAGGTTATCCACAGGAAGACAGGCAGAAAAACACACACTTTATGTTTGAAAAATGAATGTGGAGGAGAAAAAGATTAACAAATATCCTAGTAAATTATTTTAATTGTTTAAATGTTATGTATTTCTTTATTTCTTTATTTGTTTATTTGTTTGCCTTTAGAAACATTCTCATGACATTAAAGAGATTCGCCCTGAAAATTAACTTAATATCTTCTTCAGAACACAGTACATTATATTTATATTTTGGAGAGGTATTGTGACCAAACAATTATGGTTGCCATAAAATAAAATAAAAAATAAAAAATAAAAAAACCTTCAGAGAAGAAAACAGTCATACAGGTTCACATGGAGATGAGTACATTTATTTTTAATTTATTTATGGAATTAACTGTACCTTAATTATAACTGATTTGTCTTAGGCATTTTCATTTTTTTTTCTTTTGAGTTGATATTCACAAATCCTGTGAAATTCATAATTTTTAAGAAATTCTCAAAATGCATGATTTTGCTTTGGTTTTGATCTTGTTATTTTATAGATAACATGGAATGGAAGGTCCATGATCAGTCTGTGAACGATCCAGAGGCCTGTTGGCTGAGACTAGATGATAATGCACCAATAAAGGTCTCCGATGTCCCCACATATAAAGTATATATTGAGTAATAATAATAATACAGGCAGGGAATAATAGATCTGCTGTGCTTTATCTGTAAGAAATGAGGTAATAACGCAGGCCTGGTCTCACCTTCATAAACTAAGACTTCTCCCTTGCATTGACCTCATTGAAACAAATGCCTGCAATTCTCCACCCGTGATGGTGAAATGAGGACAATTACTGAAAGTGTGGTTGTGCACCAAGGAGGAGGTGTTTATTAAATATAGTAGCCAAAAGGAGGAGGGAATTAGTACTGTATGTAGCCTGTTGTTTTGTTAGATTTGGTGCTTTTTTATTTTTACTGTGTTTTTTCCACTTTACATGTTCCTGATGAGCTGATATGGTTGTCAGGTGTAGATGGTTTCCTTTCCCCCATTCATCGGCCATGTGCTTTATTTCGCTTTGCTGCTGTCCACAATGATGAATGGTGTGTCATTGAGTGCCAGAGAGATGCTGATCTTGCCTGTTAGATGGAAGCATGTCCAACCCTCTTTTAACATTAAGATATGAATCTTTTATATATGGTGCAAGAACCCTTTAAAAGGTGCTTTAAACAGAAATGATCTGCAAGGCTTAACCAAGACTATATAGCACACATGTAAAGTGCATTTTAGTGCTATCTGTGTTGCAGGTCTCAGAAGCTTCTCAGAAGATGAAAAGCAGCTGAGAGGGAAATCAATGGTCAAATGACACCCTTACTAGTACACAATTAGCCTGTTACATTTGAATTGCTTGTATATACATTTGGGGTCAGTAAGATTTTTTATTTATTTATTTATTTTTCTCTAAAGGAATTAATACTTTTATTCAGCAATGAAGCATTAAATTGATTTAAAATGAAAAAATCTATTTAATGCTGTCCTTTTGAACTTTCTAGTTATCAAAGGAATCTGAGGGGAAACACATGCATAACTTTATTCAATGTGATAATACAAAATATTTCTTAAGAAGCAAATCGGCATATATTCATTTCTGAAAGGTCTGCTGAAAATTCAGCTTTGCCATCTTAGAAATATAATGGGAAACAGTTATTTTAAATTGCAGTAATATTTCACAATATTATTGTTTTTACTGTATGTAAAATGCAGCCTTTGTGAGCATGAGATTTATAAATCTCATGCTTGATCAGGAATCAGAATCCTGATTCAGTTTAAAAGTTTTGTATTAAAGATGTAATGATCATGAAATAGAATAATGTATAAGCGCATTATTGGAAAAAAATTACATTTATATAGACTAAGTGGAATATGGTAATGTAAAGATCTCTCCTTGTTCGCTTTTAATTCTGTATTTTAACTTTGACTTTGCATAGATGTGACTATTGTTGTATACATTGCTTGTGATACTTTGTTTGCAAGTCTCTTCAGATCAAGGCATCTGCTGTAAAATGTGAAATAAGTACCATGATTCAAGTTCCTAGTTTTTATCCACACGCTGCTGTTTATGGTAGCGACCAAAAACAAAGTAAATCACCTTTCGAGAGTAATTGAGTTTTGTTGTTTTGATGCTGCCGTGTTGAATTCACATCAAACAAAGTCTGAGGTAGATCGTCCACTCAAACCTTCAGTTCGCCAGTCATTCATTCCCATCCCTTTTGAGACAACAAGTGGATAGTCTTGTTATAAATATCTTTGCTCTGACAGGCTCTGACTCCCACGCTGCATTGCAGTGTAAACAAACATGGCTGTGCACATAGCGGGAATTAATACCAGATATTTCCTAACAAGTAATGTTTTATGTAATGTTGTAATGTTTCCATACCCTTTTCTTCAGTGACAAGAGATGTCTATTTTTTCCCAAAATGGATTTTAAAATAGCAACATTTATTTGAAATATTTTGTAATATTATAAAATGTATTTACTGTTACTTTTGATCAATTTATTGCATCCTTGCTGAATAAAAGTAATAATTCCTTACTAAAAAAAATAAATTAAATAAAACTTGTTGACCCCAAACTTGTGAATGGTAGTGTACACTCCAGTCAAGTCATGCAAGTGTCATGTGATTGCATGTGAAAAGGTTATTAAAAGAACACACAAAAAAATGACTAACATTAATATTTTTTTTTTCCTGCTTGTTGTTGCAATCCAGGTTCCCAGTGTGGGAGCGATCAGCAATTTCCTCCGACTTTACAAAATGAAACAATGGACTTGAATTCCTCTCAGTATGTCTGGCTGGTTTTCGTTCCCACAATATATGTTCAGTCTTGTTCATCCATTTAATCCAGGGAAGACTACAGTCAGACATCTATGAATCTTGTCAGGCTTTAGTAACAATCTGCCTAAATGTGGGGCTCTGATGAAGAAAATGGATGTTTATAAGTCACTCCTAATTCCAACACTAGAGACAGAACATTCAGTGGAGCTTTGAAGGCTTTTATTTGCCGCCGTGTTGTTCACAGGTCAACAAGTGTTGATGGATATGCGGCAGACATGTTGTTTTTGGTGGTGTTCCCAGAGGGATGAGAGTTGCTGCACTAGATGCAGATAATAGTTGTGATAATATTAGTGGGTTTATCTGGATTTTGAGGTGTGCCTCAGTTAATGCTGACAATACGCACATTAAGCATGTTGACTCACGATATACACCAGACTATTACTTTTGCTCTCTATCTCTGTCTTGCTTTCTTCACCAGGCCATGCTTGAATCCTCTGTCTCTAATGAATCTCTGGCATTAGTTCGCTCTTGCTCAGACACTGAACAGCTCCCTGTGCTCTCTCCACAAGCCTTTAATGTTCAAACAGGGCTTTAAATCAAATGGAGTGCACTACATCCACATTCCGGTGCTGTTTCGGCAAGCTGGCATGAATTTCTCATGAATTCCTGTCTCTCCCAAGTCTTTCACTAGTCACCAGCTCAGTCTTCAATCAGTTGTTAACTTGTTTTCTCTGCAGGAGGGCATGTTCGTTCATCTGTGTGCTTTTCCTCTCAGTTTTCCAATTTTTGCTTGACTACTGGCTCACTTGGATTCAATCAGTCGTTATGACGTTGAGTTATACTAATTAGGCAAATTCCTACGATGTGAAAATCTCTGCCTCTGTATTTATTGTCATCCCTCTTGCAGAGATCAGTGGGTCTGCCATGTGAGACATGGACTGATTGATTGACTGATTGATTAAAGAAAAAAAAAATCACCCAAATTTATATTATGTAATTTACTCGCCCTCATGTTGTTCCAACCCCTGTGTTCTTCCTTTAAACCACAACAGGGATGTACTTTCTCTCCCCATACAATGAAAGTTGATGGGGACCATGGCTATCAACCTCAAAATGATAGAGGAGAAAACCACGTAACTCAGCACAATATCAAAGTATTCCACATGTCTTCCAAAGCCATATGATAGCTTTGTGCAAAGACTGAAATTTACTGTAAGTCATTTTTCACTGAAGTTGTCACTTGACAGCTGTGGTCATCATTCACTTTCATTATATATAAAAGCGCAGCTTTGACATTCGCTATAAATAACACTTTGTGCATTCAATATAGATTTGAAAAGATCTGAGAGTAAGCAAACGTGCAGATTTTAATTTTTGTTAAACTCTTCTTGACTGACTGACGCACATGTTCCATTAACAAACCTGAGCTTGATGCTACCTGCAGGTGTGCTTTTAGATAAATGTAATATTAAAATATTGTACTTGACTTGTGTGCAAATGTGACTTGGATAATTGCTTTTATCGAGAACTTATTTAATTTAGTTTTAAGGTTAATCACATGCAAATCGCTCCTGTAAAGATTAGAATGTATATTTTGTTTGTCTCTAATTCTCATGAATCTGCTTCATAAAGATAATTTGTAATGCTTTTATATGTTTTTTTACCCTTAAGTTAGTGAATAATACAAAAGCATATGCTCTTTAAATCTCTGTAGGCCTATATACACACACACACACACACACAAAATGTGCCGTGGCACATTCCACAACAAAGATTCCTTAGCGTTCATCGTATTGCGTGAGTGGTGCTAAAAGTGCATTTAGTTTTCTCCAAAACAGATGAACAATAGTCTGGCAAAGTTTTATGATGTTGGTTGTTGTACGTATCGCGGCAGTTCAGAAATGAAATGTCCGTTATTTGATGCTACATACTGCGTTTTATGCGTTCCCCCTACACTAAACCCTAAACTAAACCTTACCAATACTGTTAACCAATGTTGGGGGTAACGCATTACAAGTAACGCGAGCTACGTAATCAGATTACTTTTTTTCAAGTGACTAGTAAAGTAACGCATTACTTTAATTTACAAGAAAATATCTGAGTTACTTTTCAAATAAGTAACGCCAGTTACTTTGTTCCCTTTCAGTCGGTCACTCTCGACGTCACGTCGGAGGACCGACGAAATTGGGATCTCGCTTAGAGGGACCAATCTACTTCGATTGTAAACTAAACGAGCCAATGCATATTATTGTTATGCGATTATTGCATCCAGCTGCTGCCGATCACAGCGTGAGTATAAGTAGGCAACAAATGCAGCACATATTCAGCTTTTCGCTGAGGAGCCAAGCGATGCACATCATTCCGCTCCTGACTTACTCTACTGAGAGATACTGAACGCGTTTCAGCACGCTCTTGGAGAGCTCTTCGTGTTGGCGGTACGGCGTTTCAGCGGTGGTGGTTTCCCGTGTCGGGTGGGTTGCATACATCAGGCTGCACTACCCCCTGTTTTTGTTGCAAATGATCATCTCCCCTGTGCGCCTCAGCACGCTAAAAGAGCTTTTTCCCCAAAAAGAGCAATTTCGGGTGCGTCTTTAAAAAGACGACGTTGTGTGGCAAACTTGACATTACGTCTTTGTAAAGACGATGTGGCTCTTGCTATAACAACGTAGAAACCCGTGCGTTTCTGGGTGCGGTCGTTACCTGGCGCCGGTTTATGGTCACGATCGCTGCCTCTCGTGTTTGGGCATGAAGCACGCTGAGGTGGCTCCCATGGCGGGGGTATGACCATCTCGGAGTTGCGGACCGTACTCCGTTACCTGCAAGGGGGCGGAGTGCACCGTGCCACTGCTTAGATCTGGGGTTCCCTCTGGCGGCAGCCAGGGGTGTCCTTTTTCTAGCTGTGGGCGGACTGGTCTTATGGTCATGGTGAGGAATTCCCCTCTGGGGATGCCCAAGCCTGCCGGCACTTTGAAACCAGTGGAGCTCTCAGGAAGAGCGGGCTGGACTCTTCCGGGGGGTACCACCTGTTTCTTCCGAGGCTCCCCCCGACGATCGGATGTCGATTGCAGCATCGGAGGGTGAGCCAGAGCTTTCTGGAGAGGAAGATTCGGCTGTGCTGCTCTCCTCCGGGACTGTAGCAATGCTTGGATCGGATCCAGAAATAATGGCTATGTTTTCCCGGGCCGCCGTAGGGGTAGGGTTCGAGTGAAGACTTTCACCGTGTCCCCGAGCCCTCAAGGTTGCACGATTGAACCAATCGGGGTGGTCCGCGCTGGTTCTCAGATCCCCGCCTCGGTGCCTTTCTTCCCGGGGCATGGGAGCTCAACAGGTCTTGGACGGCACCTTTTTACTGCCGGAAACCGATCTGCTGGTTCCTCCTCCGTCACCTCCCTCGACAGTGGTGCAGCTAGGGGGTTACAAAGGTCCCCCCGGTGGAGCGGTCGGTTTGCGATGCAGTTGTGTCCTAATACTGCCTCCAACCGGCAGGGAGAACCGTGCCTCCCCTCTCGGGTCTGTAGGTACTCGGCTGGCCAGCGATGCCTATACGACCGGTGGAGAAGCTGCCTCCGCCTTACACGCTACGGCGTGATTGCAAGTGCACCAGGCCAAGGCACTGAGGGACTTGCACGAGGGTGGTCACGACCTGGAAGTTCAGAGAGAACTTCGCACCGCGGCGGACCTCGCGCCACGAGCGACGAAGGTTACGGCGCGGTCTCTGGGTCGTGCCATGTCCACTATGGTGTTCCAGGAGCGCCAATTCGGGCTGTGACTGGCTGACATGCGCGAGACGGACAAGACACGATTCTTGAACGCCCCCGTGTCCCAGGCCGGCCTGTCGGCGACATGGTGGAGAACGTGCCCAGCGGTTCTCCGCTGACCAGAGCAGACTGAGGCCATCAGGTACATCCTGCTGGCGTGCAGCTGCTGCCGTCGCCGAGGGCGGCCCCCCTGCCACCGCCAAACAAGAGCAGAGCTCCTGCGGCCTCAAGCAAAGCTGTGTCGTGGAGCCGGTCGCAGGGCAGCTGCCCCGCCCGTCCAGGCCCCCGCCAAACCTGGTGGCAAGCTCAAGAGCAAGAGGCCCTGAGATGGGCGACCCAGAGATGGAGGGAGCTGCTCTTCAGGAGATGGTAAGCACACCACTCCCTCCCCCAGGAGGAGGGCCGGGCGGAGAATCTTTTTCATCTTTTTCCACCACTGACCTTTTGGTCGGTGGTACCCAAATTCTCGACAGAGAGCAATTCCTCTATTTTTGGGTCCCCAGAGGGGACGGGGGTTGTTGACGATCTAGTACGTATCACACTCACCCTCCTCTCTCTCGCCAGTGAGCAGCAGTGGGCGGAATGGGGTGGACGAACCAACGGACTACCCACGCAATCTCTGCTCGAACGCAGGTCAGTGTTAAACACACTCAGACCCTGCCTTGGACCGGCTACGAGACGCCCGGGCCGTGTCCCTGCGTTTTTCCGCGCTGCCCCTCTGCGGGTACGCCTGTAGTTCCGTTGATGCCACTTGCGCGGCGTCTGGGAGCCTGGTTAGAGCTACCCAGCCCATCTCGATGGCTACGTCGAACTGTCAGGCTCGGCTATGCGATTCACTCGCCCGGCATCCCTCAAATTCAGGGGCGTCCTCATTTGTCAATTCACCACCGATGCCCCCGTCTTGCGTGCAGAGATCGCAGTCCTACTGGCGAAGGACACGATACAGCCGGCCCTTCCAGCCGATGTTGAAGACACTGTTTTACAGACCGTACTTCTTTGTACCCAAGAAAGGCGGTGGGTTGAGACCTATCTTGGACCTGCGCGTCGTGAACCGGGCCCTTCACCGGCTCCCGTTCAAGATGCTCACGCAGAAATGCATTTTCAGGTGTATCCGTCCCCAAGACTGGTTCGCAGCGATCGACCTGAAGGACGCGTACTTTCATGTTTCGATCCTTCCGCGCCACAGGCCATTCCTGCGGTTTGCGTTCGAGGGGCGGGCATACCAGTACAAGGTCCTGCCCTTCGGGCTTTCCCTGTCCCCCCGTGTCTTTACGAAAGTTACGGAGGCCGCCCTTGTTCCCACGAGAGAGCAGGGCATTCGCATCCTCACCTACCTCGACGATTGGCTCATACTCGCCCAGTCTCAGGATCAGTTGTGCGAGCACAGGGACTTGGTGCTTTCACACCTCAGCCTGTTGGGCCTTCAGGTCAACTGGGAAAAGAGCAAACTCTACTGGGAGGGGATCTCTTTTCTCGGTATGGAGTTTGACTTGGTCGAACAGACAGCACGCCTCACGCAGGAACGTGCTCAGTCGGTGTTGAACTGCTTGAATACATTCAAGAGCAGGATGGCGGTCCCACTGAAATTGTTTCAGAGGCTCCTGGGGCATATGGCGGCCACGGCGGCAGTCGCGCCACTGGGGCTACTCCATATGAGACCGCTGCATCACCGGCTCCATGGCGAGTCCCGATGTGGGCGTGGCAACGCGGCACCTTCCGGGGCCAGGTGACACCGGCCTGCCGCCAAGCCTTCACCCCGTGGTCAGACCTTGCGTTTCTCTGGGCAAGAGTGCCCCTAGAGCAGGTCTCCAGGCATGCTGTGGTTTGCACAGATGCCTCAACCACCGTCTGGGGGGCCACGTACAACGGGCTTGCAGTGTCAGGGGTTTGGACGGGGCCCCGACTGCACTGGCACATCAACTGCCTTGAGTTGCTGGCAGTGCACCTTGCCCTGAGCCGTCTCAAAGGGCGCTTATGAGGCAAGCATGTACTAGTCCGCACGGACAACACAGCGTCCGTTGCGTACATCAACCGACAAGGTGTTCTGTGCTCTGGTCGCATGTCGCAACTCGCCCGCCACCCCCTCCTCTGGCGTCAGAAGCATCTGAGGTCGCTTCGTGCTGTTCACATTCCTGGGCTGCTCAACCGGGCAGCCGACGAGCTGTCCCGAGCTGCGCTCCCGGGAGAATGGCGACTCCATCCCCAGACGGTCCAGCTGGTTTGAAGACATTTCAGGGCCACTCAGGTAGACCTGTTTGCCTCCCCAGAAACCTCTCACTGCCAGTTGTTCATCGCCCTGACCGACGGAACACTCGGCACGGACGCACTGGCACACAGCTGGCCATGGGGCCTTCGGAAGTATGCGTTTCCCTCAGTGAGCCTTCTGGCACAGTTCCTGGGCAAAGTCAGGGAGGACGAGGAGCAGGTCCTGCTGGTGGCGCCCTATTGCCTACCCGGACCTGGTTCCCGGAACTGATGGTCCTCGCGACAGCCCCTATTTGGCCGATTCCTTTGAGGAAGGATTTACTGACTCAGAGACGGGGCACCCTTTGGCACCCGCGTCCAGACCTCTGGAAACTTCATGTCTGGTCCCTGGACGGGACGCGGAGGTTCTAGGTGGCCTACCCCAAGGGGTAGTTGACACCATCACTTCAGCGAGAGCACCGTCTGTGAGACATGCCTACGCTTTGAAGTGGAACCTGTTCGTTGAGTGGTGTTCTCCTCGCCGAGATGGTGCTGCCCCTGGTGGGTGTGGAGATGCCCGATCGGAGTTGTGCTTTCCTTCTTGCAGCAGGGGCTGGAGCGAGGGCTGTCTCCCTCCACCCTTAAAGTTTGTTGTTGCAATCGCTGCTAATCACGACCCCGTAGAAGGGAGGTCGTTGGGGACGCATGACTTGGTCGTCAGATCCTTAGTGGGCGAGAAGGTTGAATCCTCCACGGCCCCCCTCTATACCCTCTTGGTACCTGAGTCTGGTGCTCACGGCACTACAGTAGGGCCCATTTGAGCCTTTGCAGTCAATGGAGCTAAAGCTTCTTTCAATTAAATTTCTGCTCCTGCTTGCACTGGCCTCCATAGAGAGGGTAGGGGACCTGCACACATTTTTTCGGTCGACGATTCGTGCCTAGAGTTCTGGCCGGCTGATTCCCAGGTAACCCTGGGGCCCCGGCCCGGCTACGTGCCCAAGTTTCCCACTACTCCCTTCAGAGATCAGGTGGAGAGCCTGCAAGCGCTGCCCCCGGAGGAAGCAGACCCAGCCCTAGCTTTGCTCTGTCCCCGTCCGAGCCTTAAGGTGCTACGTAGACCGGAGGCAAAGCTTCAGGACCTCAGATCAGCTCTTTTTCTGTTATGGAGGCCGGCAGAAGGGGAATGCCATATCAAAGCAGAGGATGGCCCACTGGATAGTGGATTCCATCACCCTGGCTGATCAGGCACAGGGTGTGCCCTGCCCGCTCAGGTTGCGAGTTCACTCAACTAGAGGTGTTGCATCCTCTTGGGTGCTGGCTCGTGGCGTCTCGCTGACAGATATTTGTAGGGCTGCGGCTGGGCGGCCCTAAAACCACATTCGCTAGATTCTATAGCCTTCGTGTGGCGCCGGTATCCTCCTGTGTTCTCACCTCAACGGGTAGAAGCACCGAGAGGCCCCGGCTTCGGGTCGGCTTACAAAAACCACTCCAGAGAATCCATTTAGTAGACCCTGTTGAGTTCCTCCATACCCTCGGCAGCCAGACATGGCGGACCGTCCGGCGCCAGGCCTTCACTCGCTGCATCCTCGAGAACCGGTATAAGTGGTTTCCATATGTAGACCTAAGGGATCTCAATGTGTAAGATCCCGTATAGGCCTTGAGCCCGTGTTCCCACCGGCAGACTTTTCTGCCATTCCAGAGGGTTCAATCACCTCCATATCTTCATATGCACCTAAGGGATGTTCATATGTGTATTACTTCCGAAACCTACTTCGGGAAGGTTCGAGCTTCCGTAAACGTTCCTGTTCCAAGTAGAACGGGTACGTTCCCAGTGTTATCCAGTCTTACTCAATGGGTAGTGCCATTGCAGCAGTAGCTGGTCCTGTTGTGAAGAAGCCCTGGCCTACGCCAAAAAATAGTGGCGCAGGTGGCTTCCACAGGACACTTGAAGGGGCGGTAGCTGTGGCCTTTTGTTAGGATCCCAATTTCGTCGGTCATCCGGCGTGACGTCGAGAGTGACCGACTGAAAGGGAACAGTCTCTGTTACTTATGTAACCCTCGTTCCCTGAAGGAGGGACCGGAGACGTCACTTCCCTTCGCCACAGCTCCTGTACCACCGCTGAGCGGCCGTGTCACCGGCTCGGCTCCTCAGCGAAAATCTGGTATGCGTTGCACTGGCTGCCTTTTTGTGCTCACGCTGTGATCAGCGGCAGCTTGGATGCAATAATCGCATGCCAATGTAAATTGGCTCATTTAGTTTACACTCGAAATAGATTGGACTCTTTAACGAGATTCCCAATTCGTCGGTCACCGACATGACATCTCCGTTCCCTCCTTCATGGAACGAGGGTTACATACGTAACCGAGACATTCTCATATATTGATTGAAAGCTCTCCTGAGCCCATGTTGAGAGAAATCGGGAGTAAGATGTTTTAATGTTGTTTTAATGTTGTTTTCCTCAAAATTAATAAAAACAGTTAAACGCAACTCAGAATATGCTGCAATAATTAAATATGTTAAATACGTTATACAAATATCCTTTATGTATTTAATCCCATTTTATTAACCAATGTCTGCTGCTGACCTGTGATGATCCAATTCAACCATACTACTAAGCAAAAATTACAAGATAGCTAACATTTCTTCTTCTTTTTTATTGCTGAAGAGTGTTGACCTTTCTACTAATGCATTCTACTGGTCCCCATTGACTTCCATTGAATTTTTTTGTCCATGTAATGGAAGCCAGTGGGAACTGAAATTGTTTTGTTACCCACATGAATTTACATTTCCTTCAGCCTGAGGTTTTTGGTGTGAAAGGGCTTTTACATTTGCCAAAAATTTAACTTTTTTAAAAGCAAACAAGCAAGCCCTGCCCAGATTTAAAAAGTAACGCAAAAGTAACGTAACGCATTACTTTCCATAAAAAGTAACTTAAGTAACTTAATTAGTTACTTTTTTAGGAAGTAACACAATATTGTAATGCATTACTTTTAAAGTAACTTCCCCCAACACTGCTTAAACTGTTACTGAAGTAAAACTTACATTTAAGCGTGTTTCTACAATTCTTTGAACTGTTTTATTTAAATATATATATATTTGTTTTTTTGTCGTTTTTTTTTACTTGTGTTTTGCGGGACTTGTAGCAAACATCACTATGTGTGTTATTCAGTGTATCAGTCTGCTATTAAGTTAAACTCACTAGTTTTGCACAAGCCGTTAAACCCTGATGAGTACTCCTAATGAATCACTGTAAGAGAAAAAATAAAAAACTAATGATGTCTTTGCAGAAGATTACCAGTACCTTTTCCTGTACATTAAGTTTACGGACATTACCTAAAAAACAGCATACTGCAATGGGTAAAAAAAAAAAAATGGGTGAAAAATCAATGCAGAAATTTCCTTTACATTAAAGGGGTCATCGGATGCCCATCTTCCACAAGTTGATATGAACTGAAATGTGGTAGACAGTGTATGTACACAACCACCCTTTAATGATAAAGATCCACCCAGTGTATTTTTTTTTGTCTCGTTTAAACATTTACCCTTTCTCATATCAAGTCATTCTTAGATGCCTGTCCCTCCCACGATTGTTGATTGACACTAGTGTTTTACCTTAGACCCGCCCTGAGTGAGCTGTCATAAGTCCGCCATTAGGCCCTTTCGCACCGAACATGCCGAAAAGTGGGTAGTTCCACAATTAGTTCTGGTACTATGAAAAGGTTCCTGCGGTGCGAAAGGCCCTAATGTTTCACCACCGGAGCAGATCTAGACACGAATGTTTCCTAAACGATTGAGGTGTTTTGTTGTCGGATGTAATAATGAACATAGCAGTCGTCATTTACTCCCAACATCTGAGCTGCTGAAGATGCAGTGGATTACCTTTGTTTTTGAAGGGAATGTGCCCCCCGATCTACCTAAATGCGTCTGTGTTCGCGTGAATCATTCGTGATCCAGCTTCACCTCCAGAAGAAGTGAGTATAAGGTTCTTTGATGAATCTTTTCAAATCGCCTTTCCTAATAATGTGCAAGTTTAGGCAAGTTCCGTGCTAAAGTAAACAGTCCCTCAAAAGAACGGCTCATCACCCCACGGAAGAGAGGGGCGGGGTCAGCAGAGCTCATTAGCATTTAAGGGAACATGCACTAACACGAGTTGCTGAAAACAGAGCTGATTTTAACAAGGTAAAAAGGTTGTTGTTTTAAACATACCATTGCGATATTTAAACCAAAGTGTATTTTATAGACTTTCATTAGACTCCTCAAGATCATTATCACTGTGGAAAATGGTCATCCGCTGAGTGGCCATATTTTCACAGAGATTCATAGAGTGGTTTTAGATTTCCTGGAACAAAAGGTTGCTTGATTTGGCTCATTTGGTTTTTATGGAACCTGTTTTTCTTCTGCCACAAGTAAAAAAATCATAAATGAAAATAACATACAAATAATTGTATGCAATTCAGTTTTTTTTTAGCCGCCATGGATGCATGAAATGAATAATGAATGCATGAATTAAAATCAATCATCAATCAATCAAGCAATCATCGTGCATTATATCACCATTCTGACTTCTCGAAAATTCGACTTTAATTTCTTGCCATTTTAACTATTCCGATGGGGAGATATAAACTCAAAATTGCGAGTAAAAAGTCTGAATTATGAGATAAAAATTTGCAATTACATCTATCTATCTATCTATCTATTATCTATCTATCTATCATCTATCTATCTATCTATCTAATCTTCTATCTATCTATCTATCACTCGCTATCTATCTATCTATCTATCTATCTATCTCTCTGTCTGTCTGTCTGTCTGTCTATTGTTCTATCTCATAGTCTTGTAGTAATTTTACTTAGTTGTAAGGGAATTAATCATTATTAATTTATTCAGGTTTATTTCTAGCTCAGGTTTTAAAAGAACTCGATCTGAGAATTCGAGGTCCACCTGATCAAAACTGACTTTGACTTTCAATAGTTTATACTTTTATCAGCTACTCGGCCAGCGAGAAGCTGATGTCAGTGTATATTACCAATTGAATATGTACATTTTATATTCTCCCTGGCCACGGGTGAAATACAAAATTTGATGATTTGTCAGCTCTTGAAAGAGAGGTAATTATTATGCGTAAGCTACGAGCTAAGGTAACAAGCAAGGATCTTTTGGCAATAGAATTGACATGAAATTATATGACACCAGACAATTGCTTACTTCTATAAATGAAACAGGAAATTTATTGGCTATTCTAGATCACAAACTTAAGCTAAAACGCACAAACATACAGTTCAGAGGAAGGAAAATCTGTTAACGGAGTTCTGAGTTTCATAGTTCCATCTCGTTTTCACGAGGGATGGGAATTCACCTTAAGAATTCACAGAGCAACGAATCTAAATTCACCCGTTCAGCAGATCATAGAAATGTTGTTTACTTGCGTTCCGCTGGTTGACAGCTGAGGTGACTCCGTGGTTGCTGCGGGCTTCCTGGAGGTCTTTGAGGGAAACCCCTCACTGACGGGTCGGTGACGTCAGGATGACGTCCTTTGGGAAACCCCTCGTTAGTTTGTGATGATGCAGAGGCGCAAGCAATCTGCTGAGAGTCTCAGTGTGCAAGACTTTCAAGTTTGTTGACGATTTCAACGAAGTATCACTGAAGTGTTGAGTTTTAGTTTGCTGGTCGCTTTTGATGGTAAATGTGAGCACGCGTGCAGGTGCTCTAACACAGCGACCAGCGAGAGCCGGAGAAGTTGCAAGCCAGCTAGCTAACCAAAAACCCATGGATTCTGTTCTGCATTCGGGTTTTGCTCTGTGGCATAAGTCCGTCCCCTGACGCTGGCTTCCAATCGACTTCTTGCGGGGCGGAGTGTGCATACATTAACCAGAGACTCTCATTTATATGAGGCCACCTATAATAATATATTGATACGTCTATAAAGTCTCTTAAATGCAAATATTGTACATACTATTAAAGTCTACTTCATTTCAACCTTCTGCATTTCTGGTTTTCATTCGTTCAAGATTAAACTTCACATATTACACAGTTTAATATCCTTAATTCCTAAAAAGGGGTAATTAAACACTGGTTAAAGTTGCACCGATTACATGAAACACGTCAAGCATATATATATACACATACAACCTACTATTTGTAATTCTATGCTCTGATCATTTTATACTTTCGATTATTAGCAACGATTGTCAAACGACATCTTGTCTCTTTCCTTGGAATGCGGGGAAAGGGTCGTTCCTCATCAGTACAGTCTCTCTGGGCACTGCTAGACTCTCGCTCGGACATGGAGCTATAAAATTGTCTCTTTTGTTGATCGGAGTTTAGCAATTTATGCGTCCACTGGTCATGAGGGTATTTCTATCTGCTCTTTGCAAGCCCGTAAAACAATTTTAAGCACCGTTAAAGTACTGTCCTTTTTAGCTTATCTTGAGATATAGCCAAACAGTCCAGGGAATGCTTCACCTTACTTGATAGAGCATGAGTTTTACGACTGCAGATGGCTGGAGGGGCGAACCTCAAAAACCTTCCATGGAATGTGCTGGTTTGATGTGTGTGTCTCCATCATGTAGGTGGGTCTGTTGTGAGACAGATCCTACATTAACCAGCTAACAGATCACCATTAATCATCTTGAAACACCTTGAAACTGTAGACCAAAACTTTTGTTACAATGTAAATGTTTAATTTTACCACATATTTCAGCAATGCAATGTTCCATCAGCGTAATGAATGAATGCATCTGTTAGAGAGAGAGGTCTCTCCATATGTAAAACCCCTTCTGTCAGTGCATTTCTGTGTAAACAAAAGGACATTATCATGGCTGAATTGCCAGCAACTATTTGTCTATTTTGCTGTTCATCATCAAACTCCGTAATCAGATATAATATAGTGAAGTGCTACTGTGCTGCGCTAACCTTCCTCCAGGGCGGAAGAAAATTAGCGGCGCTCACTCACCTTCCCTTTTTTTCTGTTTGGCGGACGTGTGAAGAATGATGAAGAGACAGACAAGAGAAAGACACAGAGAGGGACGGGGTGAGGGAGGATTGAATTAGGGCTGACTGAAGCGTGATGAGAGAAAACAGAGGGAACGATAATGAAGGAAAATAAACCTTATTGGTCGACTGGCTTGGAGGACAAAGAAGTGAGTGAGTGAGAGAGAAAAAGAAAGAGAGTGGATGGACAGCAAGAAAAATAACAACCCTCACACAGGTAAAATGCTCGAGACAGGAGATATGTATGTGCAGGGAAATAACTGTTAATGACATGAAAATGATATCAGAAGCATCATGATACAAAAATGTGCTTTAAAATGCTGTTAAAAGTCAGAGGATGCTGTTTGTTGTGTGAAATGATTCAGCATTATAGGCTAGTTATGTGTCCTGAATGTACAGTGTGATATTACATGGGACAGAAGTTCTGCTATACCATTTATTTATACTTTATGCTCTGCATACTGTATCTGCCATCTAACTAAACAGAACTATGAGAACCAAAATATGCCCTACCCATCCAGTATTACATTTAAAATAAATAAGCCACACAATGTTATCACAGTTAAGGGTGTCCTTATAGACATAAACTGTGGCAATAGTAGCAATATAAAATACACTAGTATTCAAATTAAATTAAATGTAAATAAAAAGCATGTTAAATAGAATTAATATGGTACAGTCCTTGGGAAAGCTGTGAAAATCAGGGATAAAAAAATAAGATTTCCAAGTTTAGAAAAAGTTTTATTAATTCTATTCTGTTTTCTATTAAATATTTTTTCTTTTTTCTTCTTTTTTTTTTTTTTTTTTTTTTTTGCTTTTATTATCATTGATTTTTCTTCTTTTTTTAAGTATTTGTTATATGTTAATCTAGAAATACTCTTTGTCGGTAATATAAAATTAATATCAAATGATTTAACCAGTAATCAAAAATTACTTAAAAAGGTCAACATAATATTTTTATTTTATTTTATATATCAATTTTAATAAATTGGCAAAATAATCATTAAATTAAATACATTGCATTATTTAATTTACTGGACAATCCAAAACTGCATAATTGCGTTTGGAGCATATAAGAATTTTTATTTATTGAATTGAGTAAAAATATCACTGAAGTGATATATACTGATATTGTGTACAATATGATAAAAGACATACGATGCAATCTGAAGTAGTACATACAGCTTTTATTGTTTTGTAATGCTTCACAGAGCCCTATATCATCCAATGGTAATGGTGAAGAGTTAGCGGCTAGTTTGTTGAACATGTGTGCCACTGTCTGCAGAGGATTATCCACTTAGAGAGCTCCTTTTTGACCAGATTTCAATCAGTTTGTGCTGTTAATCAGAGCGAGCTGGTATCGTAATGCGTGGCCATGCCTCAGGTGCGGCCCTGTACCCAAACTTGCATTAGGCTAATCCAATTCATCAATCCGCAAGCCAAAGAGCCTCCCTCTGGCACTCACAGAGAGATAGAGAGAGGGATAGAGATAGGGCAACCAGGTGATGGTGCCAAATGGAAACATTGTGGACTCTGGTATTGTCATTCACTCTCTCTCCTTTCCTCTTTATGTCTTATTTTGCACTGGCTTGCAGCTGATCTTTGATAAGCACTTTCCATAGCCCAACCTGCCAAGGTGGCAAAAAAAAAAAAAGAAATGAGAGAGGGAAATAACAGGGTTATGAATCAGCTCTAGAATTGCAGGCCACAAAAAAACGCTGCTTGGCAGGAAGTGGAGTAAGGTGGGGGCTGGGGGGCATAATTGCCAGCGCACCATGCTGAAAAGGCTATTGAAAATGCCATTCTGGGCGACGCTGATTGGCTGCCCTCCCACAAGGCGCACTATCCCCCTGGTTGGCCCTGGTCTGAAAGCATTGAGAATGCTCCGAGGGTGCCTTTTTTCTGATGCCGGGAATAGTTTACATGGCAAAATAACAAGCTAATTAAGGCCTTAGCGAATGATGGATGGCTGTGAAAGTTAGCAAAGCTGGTCAACAGGGCAGAGGAGCAGCCTGTGATACACCGCGAGCCATCTGTGCTCAACCTGACAGCTTAATTGGCAAAGAGATCCGAGGGGAGGGGGAAAGACCTGTTGGACCTTTGATAATTGCTGGCTAGTTTGAATATGCTCCAACCCGCTACTGCTGCAATTACATGTTTGATGTTACGTGGACATTTCCTGCTTCTTCGTTTCTCCCGCTTTTATCCTTTCACGGGTGGTGGAGTGATTTGTATGTTTGTGCGCCATTACCTCAGTAATTTTTTTGTAATATTAGCTGGGTTAAAATGGATAACTCATCGGCACCCCGGCTGCTGGGACAATTAATATGGCTACATTTCCTCAGGCCCTTGGCTGAGGTTTCATTCTGGAGTTTGAGTAACGACAGTTCAAATTTTCTTTCGAGAAGTTTGCATGAGAAAACTATTGCTTGTACTGTATGATTAGGAAACATTTGTCCAGATTTTTCCTTGGAATTAATTAGAAAGTAGCAGTTTGATGCTATTTTATTCAATAATATGTTTTCCTTCTTTCATATGTTTGTCATTTTTATTAGTTTATAATAAAAATATTAGTTAAATATTTTATATAACTTCAATTTATATTTCATTATATATTTTAGAACCCCAGTTTAAACTTATTTCAGTGAATTGACATGGCTACATTTCTCATTTTAATTGTCATTGTTCTTCTAATAGTTATATTTAAGTGACAGTAATTATACTTTGTATTTTAAAGTGATAGTTTACCCAAAAAGGAATATTCTGTCATCACTTACTTAGTTTTCTTTCTTCTGTTAAACACAAAAGAAGATATATTGAAGAATGTTGAAGAACCAAACAGTTGACGTTAGCCATTGAGTTCTTCTATGGAAGTCAATGGCTACCGTCAAGATTCATCATACAGTCAGTGGCAGAGCAGTGCATTAAAAAACACAAAAGCACACCAATCTTCATTAATTACATTTGCTAATAATAAACATAGTAAACAATTATACAAAGTGATACAGTTAATTTGCATGTAGGATATATAGTAGTTGTATGAACTTCACAGTAAAATAGAATGTGTGATCACAGGTGTGTGTATATCAGCTATTTCACAACAGCTTCTGCTACATGCTGGTCTGTTTGGCCAGAGACAGAGGAAGGTAGGTGTGTCATGCAGTGAGAGACCTGATCACGCTCTTATTGTTTGATCGCTCTAATCTCCTCCCACTCCTCCTACACCAATGAGAGCCATTGTTTGCAGCTGCACTGGAGTAGAGAGCTTTATAAGCTTGTGGTAGAGCAGCATGAGCTGACTCTAGGGTGACCGGGAACACCGCAGTGGCAGCATGACCATGGAGATGGTCTTTTCTCTCTAAAATCATATTTTCTCCTGCAGTGTAATGTAATTTTCCTGCTTCGATCTCCCACTTTTGTTTTTGTTTTGGGCCTTTATTAGTTATTAATATGTTCCTCTTTATTGTCTCCACAACATTGGTTTCCTTGTGAGTGCTATTTTTGGTTACCATTTTATTTGGAGTTTTTTTTTTTACCCTGCTTATTTTGTTCAACCTGTAAGAATCACCATGGGGATCATTAGTATGCTTAGCCTACAATAATTAAAAATAATTTGAAAAACACTAAATTGTGTTTTCAGATTTTAGAGGCAGCAAAAATGCAGTCCAATACCTGTCCTTAACTATTAAAGGTGCAATAGGTGATTGTCTTCAGAATTTTTTTTTCGTTATGCTGGTTGAAAGTCTCTTCACATCCGATAGCAATCTTTAAGTTAAGTGGTCTAAATGTATGTATATGTATTTCTGTGGAAGGCGTAGGACCAAGAAATGTTCGTCCAATCAGAATGTTCGGTCCGAACATTATGAGAGGCTTTCCTACCTGCCTGTCAACATTAATTTGCATTGAATACATTGTAATTTAAAATTTAGGAATTGTTGCTGATTTTTGTGTCACTATTCTGATTACCTTAATGTATTTATTTATTAATGCTGTAGATTCAGCAGTGTTTTGGTGCAAGTGCAAGAAGCACTTGGAGAGTATTTAGTTTGGTTTTCCATTTTCAACATGCATTCTTCTGTCGATGCAGAACCATTAATAGAGTCAAACAATGGAATTTAGGTTTCATGGTTACTTCATCTGTTTTATAATTGTTGATATGCTATAGCTTCAGTGCTTCCAAATGCCATTTCTGGCTAAATTTAGAATAGATTTAGCTATTTTTCACCAATTAAAGTTTTCTGAGTTATCTCAGGGTCTGCAAGCTAAGAGGCAAAGTCAGATTCTCACGCATCAGCTGGTCTATTTATGAGTGTCGGCTTTTGCTGATTCTAGTATCTCTGTGTCTCCACTCCTGGCTAAGAGTCGTCAAGACGTCTAAAAGCCCTGTCTCCCTACCGTCACATACCCCCGACCCTCTTACGAACCCCCGATGAGGCCCCCTGAAGATTATCTCCCGCCACCTTGGAGCAGGTCTCCTTGGCGAGTGAGTGTGACAAGGACGACTATGTTCTTTACACCCAAACCCATTAGAGGTAGATATAATATGTTGATTCTGAGCAGGGAGCAAAGAGAAAAGGAAAAACCTGAACTAAGATAGGCGTATGGGTATTTTTCAGCTGGTCTTTAAGCTGACGCTTTGTATTTAACATGTTTAGTCCTTGTTCTGCTCTTAAATCCACATAGTATGAAGTTATGTAAAGTATTATTGTTGGACATGCTGCTTTGAGGGATGACGTGCTGGGGAAAACCCTTCCAGTATGTATAACATTCACTTTGCCCCCATCCCCCCCCCCCCCCCCCGAATGGTTCGACTTTATAGTGGCCTCCCACACAACCAAAACAACACAAACCACGCCTAAAATGTCATTTTGTAGACAGTACGATAATTTTCCATTCTCTGAGAGTCTCTTAGAAGAAGCACATGTAAGGTATCAGGTTATTTGGAGATCGGATACGTATAACAAATTGGGATGGATCACGACATAATCACTTTTTCAGAAATCCTCAAATAACTGCCACCCTGTAACGCTAGCCTCTGCTAATTCCCAGCGTGGCTTCCCATCCGTGTCATTGCCGCTTTGCCAAATTAGATAAATGATGGGGACACGTGACATGTGATGCCCTCGAGAATCCCTCCTGCTCTTAACAGACCCATCCAATCACGAATTAGCGAAACGAACAGCCTCTTTCAATCTGGTGTAGTTTGTGTTATTGCATCTGTCATATTTACAGGCAGCAGGGGAATGTGCCTCCCAGCCTGTTCCTCATTAGGCCCGTGTTTTGACTCAGATTTAGACTCGGGTTTGGTTCTATTGTCACTCTGGATCAAATGGCCAGTGTAAACACTCTTAATTAGACCAGCATGGAGTGATCAGGAATACGTTAAACACAGTGTGGCAGCTCCGCTATGGTGCACTGTAACTGTGGCCCCTCAGCATAATTTCCTCCTGATGCATTGTGAAGGCCGGTGCAGCTGTGGATGGAGCCCCTGGCCCAAACTATGAGAGACCTGAGTGTTACTTTGGAAGGGTCTGCTTTTTATTCCATTATGGAGGCAGGTTGTTATTTTCCTCATTTGGCCCTCAAGCAAGTTCAAACAGCTTCGACCACCCATGAAGGGCAAACTGGTTTTCCTCTGCGATGACTCTTGGACCCAGCGCGCCACCCACACCCATACACGGCAAACTACTGTTTAGAAGGAGACATTTTACTATCCAAAAATGATGCTGAGAAAGTTCTATATCAGCATATCAATTTAGGATGGTTAAAGTTGAAATGGAAGTTTTTCTCGAATTAATATGTCGGCATGTTCTGAACTTCTCTAATCATCCCTACGCCTCACGCACTACAACCCTCCCTTCTTATCCAATACTGCTGCAAGACTAGCCACTTAACACGCCTGCTACATCCAGTCACACACTATAGTGGATTTCAACAAAGGTCCTTGCCCTCTTTTTTTTTTCTTTTTTTTTTTTGTCTTTTTCGATAATCTGTTTCACTCGGACATATGTCACAATCCAGAAGAAAACAATTTCTATTTCATTGCGACTTTAAGAGAGACCTGATAATTCCATAACCTTTAGATATTCAGATACAGTGATGTACTGCAGCTCTTGGATAGCCCAAAAGTAGCTTTAAAGAAAAAAGTGTATTTGATGGAAATTAGCCATCTTTTAATTTTCTCCTCTTTTCTGTACTGAGGTATTTTCAGAAATGTTGACCAATTAGGTAGTTTATAGGTGCTCCTACACACAGAATATATTTTCTGCTGAGATGCTGCTTCTATACATTGTAAAATTTGCTGTACATAGGCTAGTTTAACCATAATATACAATAATAATTGGATATACAACACCATAAGGAGGGTACACCAACATCTCTCTCAAAGTATAAAACATCTTGGCTGGTATTTAAAATAAATTAATTAATTAAAGCACCAGCACATACTGAACGTCTGTTGTCTCTAATGTATAATTAATAAACCTGCGTCATACATGTGTTTAGTAAATCCCTTAGGTACTTGGATTACTCAATCTGTTGTATTTTGCATCATATCATTTTCCCTCAGATCACAAAGATATAAGAAAATGATAAAGAAAATAGAAGATATAGAAACAAATTGAGGCAGGATGGTGGAGTATAACTGGTGTCTTAAAGTGACAAAACCACAGAATAGGTGACGTGTGAGGAAGTCTGAGAGGGTGTGAGTGTGTAGGCATGTCACGACAGTGTCCGGATTGATTACTTTGCAGTTTGTGGAGCGGAGGATGAGAAACTCGGAGGGGAGCATAGACGAGAGTTTTGTCATTATCTGAAAATGAGCTACAGCCCCTCCTTCACTTCACTCCCACCGCATAAATAACAGAGCTGTCACCCGCTCTTAACAAGCTGAGAAACTAAACTGAGCTCTTTATTAACACACAATCACAGTCCGTCGGGATATTGCTCACCTGCATGGCATGTTGTCAAAGCGCTGTCAATTCAGCTAATACATTAAGCTAATAGCAACATAGCAATATATTTTCTACTAGACATGATTGTATTTGTATAATATTGCAATAGTGGCAAATGCTGCGAGCCTTTCCCTTTGCTATTACAGTAATGCCAGGCTAATGGGCAAAGGTTTGGTCCATATTAGAGCTTTTCTAGCTCAGAACCACAGACATCTGACTGACACGTAAAGCTCTTAAGGGTCTTAATATTCGTAAACACGTAAATCTCTTAATATTCCAGTAATTTTTTTAACTTTCCAGGATTTTTTTTAATATTCCAGGGATTTCTGGAAAGTTTCCGGAAATTTACCAGAAATTGTCCAACCCCTTTGCAACCCTAGTCATGCTGTATCGAGAATTGCAAAAGTAACTCCGGTAGCTACTCGTTCTGAGAGAAAATTGGACAGTGCAGTATGTCTTTTCTATGTCTAAAAACCCCAAGGGAAGCAGGTCGCGGAGATGACAAGAAGACGCCGGATAGTTAATCTATTAATAATGTCACGTGTCTGGGTTGTATGGTTGGTCTCCCTTGGTCCGTTCGACACGGGGCCAGTTGCACCCCCGTAAGGACGGCCCTGATCACATTGCTTTGTTTTTGAAAGTTTTGATTTTGTTTGGTTTAATGATTAACATCACCTTTGCGAGTATGATTCTCACTCGCCTTGTGAATTAGCAGAACTTGAACAGAACATAAGGCTTAATACAAATGTTGCTTAAAGGGGTCATATGACGTTGCTAAAAAGAACATTATTTTGTAAATGTGGTGTAATGCAATGTGTTTATGCGGTTTAAAGTTATAAAAACACATTATTTTCCACGTAATGTACATTACTATTCCTCCTCTATGCCCTGCCTTTCTGAAACGTGTCGATTTTTACAAAGCTCATTGTTTTGAAAAACGAGGTGTACGCTGATTGGTCTGCGCTACTCTACACTGCTTAAAACTCGCGTTTGAATCATCAGTGGCAAATTCTTTAAATATAAAAAATGTACTTACAGGATGTCCTTGCAAAGTTGGAACTGCCCCCCTTTATAGTTTGAGCACAGACGCATTGTAGGCTACTCTACAGGTTCAGGAAACAGTCCTCCATAAAATGTGCTGCACACATCTGAATATTTGGGTTGAACTGTTCTGGAACAGTGTTGTAAATACAACTTAACCACTGATTTCTAGTCGTGTCCTCTTTTGTATTTCCTCAGCGACCAGCACGGATCAGCTCTAGGCATGACGAAAGACCAAAAGTTCTTTTGGAAGGCCAAACAAAGTAGTTTCGCTTTCACAAAGAAACACACAGCATCTCCACAACATGGCGGTGGCAACAATACTACAGCGAGAATAAAAGTTACGCCTTCTTTCTTTGCGTGAACCTTTGGGCAGTGTTATGCAAATCTTCCCACACAGTGACGTAGACATATGGGGGCGTGTTTAAACGAGGGTTTTTAGGAGGGCGTGGACACGATCTTAAATTTTATAAAGAATATCTATTTGGATTTGAGACTTTAGTCTTTGCACTTTACAGATCTTCTTTATGCACCAAGAGCTTGTAACACTCCAAAGAGAAAGGAAAAATTTTGATCGCATCATATGACCCCTTTAAGGTACCAAGATAGTAATACGACAAAATTGTAAACCATAATGTGCAGATACACATAAACCCAAAATGTGAACGCAACGTGGCTTCCTCTCATGCACCGAGACAGTAAAGACCACATTCTGTACACACCTTGCTAATAAAGCATACTATGTGCAGAGAAACTGACGAACCCAAAATATGAACTTTAAATACTGTCTGTGTTAATGCTTAAGCGTTTATTACGGTTTTCTAGAGGGTGGAAAACAAGTTGTGTTAATATTCTGGGCTCATCTGCATGTCTTTTTTCATCACTGTCTTAGTACATTAAACCAGCATTTCAAAATGCTTAAAAACTGTTCACAAACTTCCAGTGATTTAATTTTAGTTATCATTTGTTGAAATAAATATAAACATACAGTGTGCTTATGTCTGTCTGTTGAATGTGATCCACAATCTCTGATTCTCCTCCGTGGCCATGGGAAAAATGAATATATACAGTGACAACAATTATACTTCATCATTTAAATGTTTCAAACAAAGAATTTGACCGACTTCTGTCAGCTTGTTGAACAAACACTTTATTTGGAGAATCTACCATAAAATGGCTGAAGCAGCAGCGTGTGTTTGTCCAGCGGGCGACACTGTTTTCACGGTAATCAGATCAACATTTTAAATGAAATTCTACAAAACTTAAGAGCTAAAATCGAATTATCATGTGAAGCAATAAACAAGCTTCTCTTCCCTGCACACGATTCAATGAAGAATGTGAATATTTAACATAAAGGCAAAAACAAAACAAAAGATAAGTAGGTATCCGTATTAATTTCAGCATTTGCAGCAGAGGGTGATCCTCTCAAAATGGTGGCGGGACCCCAACGTTCAACATGGCGTGACGTAGCTTCACATTCTCTATAGGCTTGTGTGAAATAATGATAAATAAATAAAAATAAAATAATACCTCTGCAGTCACTGTGAGTACAAAAAATACTGGAGAAATAGAAACAATCTCAGATCACAAAAAAGATTATTCTGCTGGAGATAGTTATTAATCTTCATATCTATAATTGTCATGTGTCAAGCACTTAATGTAACATACAACAAGACTCTAGTATTGGTTGCTTGTTGATAGTGGAAGGTCAATGGTGTTGTGTAAACCTTTGACCCATAAACAGTTAAGATGTGTATATTGGACTCAAAAAGCTTTGCCTCTTCATTTCAGAAGTCAACCACAAGCCCCGGTTAAGCGAGTATATGCTCTTTCTGTGCAATTTTAGTTGCTTAAGTTGCTTCCTACACATCACTTTGAAACCCAACGCTAGAAGAAATGTGGTTTTGATCGTTTTGTGTTTATTTAATGGCTCTTTCTCTCTTTTTTTGTGTCCTTCAGTTCTTTCTTCTGATGCAAAATGTAGTAATGGGCTTGCAGGCCAAAAGGCCCTTATGCCTCCATCTAGCACTCCCTCGTTCACCACAAACGTTTACCGCCTATCATTTATTCATTCCCTATTTTCGCTAAAGTGCTTTTCTCTTTCTCTCTCTGAGTTCTGATTAGGAGTTCGTGTAACACGTACCTTTTATTTATTTTTCCAGCCGGAGAAAGAGTGAATGAGCTAGTGCAGCCCTCTACATCACCGCAATTACCTTCGCTAACACCTCCGATAAATAATCAACTTGTGAGTAGAGCCTTGAAAAACATTAATCACGGCGTTAATGAAAGGGAGAGCTCACAGGATGCATATCCTGAGTTAAGTTTGTGCCATTCAGCGCCACGGTACATGCAAATAAAGTAGCTTGTATTGCTTGATATAATAAAGGCTGATAGCAAGTTATCATAAAAATCCATTCTGGTTTGTCAAACTGTCAAGTTAGCACTTTCGCCGCTTCAAACAACTTGTCGAGATAATAGTTGCTTCATTAGCTTCTTCCTTTGACGATGTGCTATTTGAATAAAAATCAGCAATTATGTGACTTTTCTCAGATATGAGCCTCTCTAATGTAGCAGATGAAGTTTATCTTGCTAATTTCTGTGCGTTCAACTAGCAAGGCCACTTATTTCCGAAAAGAGTTAATAAATCTACAGGAAAAGCTAATTTAATGAGCCTTATTTCATATGTTCAAGTCATTATTTACTCATCAGGATGTCGTTCTCAACCTGTCCCCCAAAAAACAATTGTGCAGGTTTTACCCAGGATAATAATAATAATAATAATAATAATTACAAAGAGATGGCAAGTAACACATCAGTTTAAATTACAATTTTGGAAATTTTGAATTAAGACTGAGAAATAATGTTTTATTGTAAAATATGCTAAAAAAAAAACAGTGTATGTATATGTTGAATATTAACGTACATTTAAAATGTGCTTGTTTTCTGGGTTTTGTTTCTCTACATATTCAGCCTGTCTGTTTTAAACATCATTAAATCAATATTTGGATAATTTACAGATCACAATATCTAATTTCTGACCTAAGAATACATTTTAGAAGTGCTCTATTGCTGAAAAAAAATAGCAATTCACTTTGCTTTGCCCCATCACTCTGTCCCCTCTACATAGAAGATAAAATAAGCATAATTACATTCGATGACTCAGTTTGAGCAAGAAGCTATACACGAGCTTCTCACACAACTGGCCTCTTATGAGTAACCGTGTATGCATCATTGAAGTGAATTTAGAAATGGCTTGAGATCTCTCTATATATAATCAGCTGGAAAGGAAAGGAAAGAAAGGAGAGGAAAGAAAGTTTTAAAATAGAGGGTCTTGAGTATTGCTGTAAATTATTGGATTTTAGCGGCACAGAAACTCCTCAGAGGACCGACTCTAGGCACTTAAAAAGAAAGATCCAACTGCACAGACAATACCTTTTTTTTCCATACCGTCCTCCCTTCCTCGACAACATCTTCAGCTTAAAACGTAAAGAATCTCTTTTCTATTGACTCTGGATGGCTTCCAACTGTGTCCTGCTCCCCAGCACACTGGAGGTGGGATGGTGTGTGTCTGTAAATCCTTTCCACAGACTTTTCCTGGTGTTAGACTGAGTGAATGTTTGAGAGGGGCCAGGCGAGATAGGACACTTCAAAGGGTCAGAGGTAGCGGTGTGTTTGTACAGGCATACCAGCCCTGTGCCCGTTCTGATTCAGAGAAGAGATAGCTGCTCGCAATAGCTTTGATGCGCTCGCAGGACATAATGCATATGAAGGAAGATGGGATTGAGAATAAGGATAATGATGAAGTCATGGCGTCATGGTACACATTGTCTAGTCAGAGTTAGTCAGTAGAAGGCTGCACTAGAATCGAGACTGATGCTCTCAAACTGTGCTACGGTTCAGGATTTGAGTCAATTTTAATAATGGAGTTATTCATGTAAAAGTTTAGAAAAGAGAAATACTACCTTTTTTTCCATGTGTTTCAGCATTCGGCCCATGAACATTGTATTGTCTTGTGTGTTTCAGTTTGAGTAGTAGACTAAACCTATTTCTAATTTCTTAAATACTAAATAAATTAAATAATGTAACAACAATACATATATATGCAACCTGATCTCATGACGAAAACGTACTTGTGGTAACTTGTCAAAACAGGTTAGGACTTTGGTCCTAAGCAACTAGCTCCCGCTCAGGACCAGCTTAGGACCAGCACATGACCAGCTTAAACCAGCTAATGACCAGCTAAGGACCAGCTTAAACCAGCTCAAACCAGCAGCCATGCTTTAAAACATACCTAACCAGCATATGCTGAATTTTTCAACAGGGAATTGCTCACTGTATAACCACCTCTAGTGTTAATTTCTGCTGAAAACTGCAGTGATATGTACCTATTGGTACGTATTTCGCGTCTTGTGAATATATATATATATAATACAATGTTATTTATTAATTAATAGTAAAAAAAAAAAATTTATATTTAAGAAATGTAAAAAATAAATGTGTAAAATAAACATACTTATACTTTAGATGACAACTTCTTGATTCTGTAATCCTATTACAGTATTTTTCACAAATAAAGAAATATTTAAAAATACATTAATAAAATGGAGTATCATTAGCCACCTCCACGCATTAAATTTCAGTAAATGTGACAAATGACCTTTTCTGGATAATGTACCAAATTTGCAATATCACAGCTTTTTTGTTTTTTACCCGCATTGCAAACATCAGCACTGAAATGCTGTTAAAGCTCTGTGTTGTCATTTCCTGGAAAAACGTAGTCTAGTAATCTCACATTTTTTCAATACTTTGTCAACTAATTTATTCATGCTCTTTCATTTCTGCACCTGTCCAATTTGACAATTTGTTTCTTTCTTTACATAGTAGATAATTACCATTACCAACACAGGTTCACAGCTAAACAGCACAGAAGCACATTAGCTCCTTCTGAATATTGTGAATGGCTCAAACTCTTTGACAACAGATGTCTTTTATCCTCATACATGTTCAAACGGTGAATCTTACAGCTTTGTTGACACATTGATACGGATCTCAACAACAATGTATTCTGTTCACATAAGTCCTGTAAATAGAAAAACTGCATTACATTTCCTGAAAAGTCTACAACTATTGAGAACCCATTTCATAAGTTATTTCCTAGCTTACTTTCTGACTCTATTGGATAATTGCCGACAATCTGTCTTGCGACCGCTGCGTTGTGTTCTGCTCCGTCCCACTGTGCTCCGTCTAGCGGTTGTTGAACGCTAGAATGCATCCCCCATCTCAGAATGCATCATAAAGCTGTACATATTTTTGCCAAGAATGCTATCAGTGCTCACCCATATTTGTCTAGATTTACTTCAGCAAAATGGCAACCGCCTTGTGTGTGCTGGGATATAGTTTTTGTTTGACCAATCTTGATTGCAGCTGTCAGGGGCTTTGTAGACATGTTTGAATACAGCGCACTCACTTTTTAGTCTGGATTTCATTAGATTTTTGGTGGGAAAGACTTTAAATCCTTCTTTGTGCCTCACAATATTTGTTTCTACAACTCATCAAGACGATTCCTTGAAGTCTGAACTTCTAGCTCTGGCTCGCCAGCATTGTTTCATTACCGTTTGCCATTACGAGAGTTTGCCGACCTCGATCTGTGCACTAGGTGCCATTTTCTTCTGTTGGATACCATCAAAATTACCCATGCTGGAGTAATCCAACTTTTATGGCGGTCTGACCAGTCAAGTTGGTGTGTCAGTGTTAAATAATCTATGAAATGTGAAGGATCGGTTGATGAAGTCATTGAAAATAAGTCCAAAGCTTTGTGGTGGTGGCGAGTGTGTAACATTAGACATTTTTGCTATGATTTGTTTTATTCTTTGGCAAGAAATGATGCCGTAATGGTCATATTGTTGGTGTAAAGCAAGTGGTCCAGTAATCCGCTTAAAGAGCCCGAGTAGTTGAAAAAGTGATGGATTATGTACATAAAACAAATGTGTGGGCTCAGATACTGAATAGCGTGAACCAAGGGGATTAGTCATTCGTCTAAACACGACTGAACACACACACCCCACCACCAACCACACACACACACACACACACACACTGCGTGTGATTGTTTGTGGGGAGGAAGGAACAGGTTATGAATGCCAGGAAGGGTCTGTGTGTTCAGAAAGGGCTGATGTGCTCTCCTCTGCTCCTACCATGGGAAAGTTGCACTCTCTAGGCCTCATCAAAACAATACTGTGTGTTTTGTGTGTGTATGAGCATGACACGTAGTTACCCCCCCCCCCCTTCTGCAGCCCACACAACTCTTCATGTATGACGGCACACCGAGCTCCCCCTAGGCCAGGTAAGTGAGAAGCAGGTTACATGAACAACATCACACAAATTACACATATGAAGGATGCGCGATAAAAGAGAGACTATTTCCCAGCTTTTGCTGTACTGTTCTCAGTATTTTACACCACAGTGGTGTTACCACCTTCTGTATAGAAATTTATACGATATGAAAGACTAAGATAATTATGTGGCCTTCCACTCTAGAGTGCAGATTTAAAGTGAAAGGGAGTACTGGTGAGTGCTCCTACCAAAGCATCACATGATGCCTCGATCAGTAATGACTTGTTTTGAGATGTTTGTCTCACCAATTGTTTGGCCTCCATAACACACCGGTTCACGCATTCCATCTAAAGATTTGCATTGGCGGTTACGCAGGATATTGTATCTCACTCACCACGCGCGTGGGCTATCTCGAATGACAACAAAGGTCGATTTTGGTCCAGTGTCTACTTCGGTGCTTGCTCGTGATAATTACTTAGTGGGATATTCATTAGCCTCACATCGTGTAAACCTTGTTTTGCCGTGTTACATACTAATTATATTTCATGCCTTGGATGTTTTTACACCAGAGCTTTGTGCAATTTGTTCCTAATGTTGCCACCATGCTGTTAAGTCAAACACACCCAACATGCTGAGGATATAATTCACTTTTCTATTTCTGATAGTACTTGGCCTTAATCTTTATTGTACATTTGCCTAGGCCGACTGTCACCTTGTGATTTACTTGGATATGTGAGTCGGCGCACAGAGTCTGTAATTGAGGGACAGCTGATCAATAATACCAGGTATGGTTGCTGTGGTCTCTTATGTACTTTTTACCTTTCATCAAACATGTGCGTTTATTTTATTTATTTTTTTTATTTTATTGTTTTATTTTCAGTTTATTTTTATTCGTCTTTTTTTGATTTTATTTTAAATGGGATTTTATTATTTTTATTTATTTTATTGGTGACTTAGGTTTTTTGTGAATTCTCTTGTCAAAACTTCGCTGGAACTTACCTGGTGCAATTATGGTGACATTTCCGTGGCATATTCTGTATTTTAGTCATCCATGTCAATATTCGTTCACAAAATTGCACACATCTAATACCAGAAAGCAGCCAAATGTTCTAGCACTTAACTTATATAAAACTATAATTGCTAGCGTAATGAATCATATAGTATTAAAGAATATAACGCATCTTTACTTTGAGCGGAGAACAGAATTCATATATATTTAGTTTTTAGTTCTTCCACTGTGTGTAGAGGGATCGTTCCAACCTCTATGTTGGTGTGCCCATTGACTTGTATAGTGTTTTCTTCTTCTTCTCCATACTATGGAAGTCATTGGGGACCTGACGGAGCTGAAGGTGAACTATCCCTTTATCAGATGTGGCAACACATTAATATTGGTCCCTTTTTATATCCAAAATGCATTCATTGATACTAGATGAACCACAACAATTTATTTGTACTCGCTGCTATACCCATGCTTGAAAACACTCATATGATTATATACGGCAAATGAAATAACCAGGATCCGGAACGATGACCTTCAGCTCAACATTGATACACTATTAGATCTAAAGCAGAATCTAAATCATACACTAAAGGCCTCAGTAGAGTCCTGAGATTACACTGTGTAAAACAGCATCATGTTAATTAGTGCTGAGTGGTACTGTCACCAAACTCATCTCAGGCTGGCCTCAGAGATGAGTTGAGTGAGATGAGTGTTCTGGGGATCCTGCTATATTGTGTTCTGTTAAAAAATGCCATTGTTGTCTATCAGTAAATAGATTTTGTAATGATAATATATTTTCTTCTTTAATTTTACTGGCTTATTTACATATCAGCTCTTAGCAGATTGCTTGAAGATGGTATCAACTTTAAGCAAACTTTTGTTTGTTTGTTTGTTAATCATGAGGAAAAAGTCACCATGAGTTTGTTTAAATCTTTCTTTCTTTCTTTCTTTCTTTCTTTCTTTCTTTCTTTCTTTCTTCTTCTGTCTTAAGAGTCATTATACATTTTAAATGATCATTTAATATTTTCCTTGAGGTCTATTTGTATTGTTAGTATAGTGCCATTATTCTTGCAATAAGAAGGTTTCTGTTTTGACATCAATTTAAAAGATATTTATTTATTTATTTGTTTATTTGTTTGTTTATTTATCACTAGACATTCAATTAAATATAATAATAATAGAATATAGTTTTTTTAAATGTTATTGTTATTTATTTGTTATTTATTTACAAGACACGATTTTATATATTAACAATATAATGTAATAACTTTGAACAATAATACTATAAAATATCTAGATCGATGAGTAGTACTTATTGTTTTGTTTATATTTATTTATTACCCTAATATTTGTTTTATTTTGTTTTTATTTTGTTTAATTGGTTCTATTTATTAGTCACATTTCATAATATTACAGTAAAATGGGAGGAAAATTCTATATACATATGCATTATATTAATAAACTGTATATTGAATTTGATATGTTAATAGCATTTGAATTCATTAAGCCATATTAAGTTTTTATGCTTTTCTACGGGAGGAAAACGCTTAACGAGATACTTTGTGCATTGCTTTCATATTCTGCTGTTCTGTGGCCACGGGTTTGCGGGTCTTGTCTTTTTCTTGCAGGATCATGTACGTTATTGTACTAAATTAGTTGTAATCATTAAATCACCACCACAGCGTCTTGTCTTCATTGGCAACACGCACGATCTGTGTCGATTGCAAGTGACGTCACAGGTAGAGGAGAGTCCAAGTGGCGATTGCAATCGACATTTTAATTTAGTTTATTTCTGGATTTTCGCTCTCACCTACTGCTCGGTTGATAAATGTTGAGGAGCATTCAAACAAAAACAAAAAATCAATAAATAGAACAAAATAAAAGAGCCGCCGTAACGACTGCAAAGTGACGAGTCACAAGTGTTGACGAGGATACAAGTTGAGCGTGATGACTGCATACTGTTGCGAGTGCCACAGTTGAAACGTCTGCAGCCAAGGCCTTGTTCCCTGAAACCGCTGCTATCAAAGAAAAGCCCACAACCATACTGAATGTATCTTTGTGTTCCATAAAACCCAACAAGCACAGGTTCCAATCCAGCATCCTGTTGATGGCGGGGAATGTTTATTATTTCCTCGGCCTCACCCCGTGCACTTTCTCCCACACGTTTCCACTCGGGTGGACTGTGAGGACCAGTTTTGCTCTCTCTACTTCGCCTCTCTAAAAGTACCCCAGGCTGGGCCGTCTAACCGAATGCCTGTCCATCATTTCCAACAGGGTGTAAATCAGGGCGGACAGCTCTACTGTGTGGTGGCGTGTTGACAGATTTACGACAGGTCCGCCTCACCGTGAACTCATGCTGTTTAAATCCCAGCCCTCACTTAAGCCACTAAAATGAAAGTTGGATGGACTCAGGCCTTTTGTGAGGAGGAAAGTATTAAAAGAACAAAATCTGTGTAATGTACAGTAAAGTAAAATATTGGGTTAAAGAGCTAATGGCATGAGTTGGCCATTAGCTTAATCAAATACTCCAAGTATTTAAATTGTTTCTTTGCAGGAAAACTGTACTTTATAAAACGTATTGATTCATATTTTTCTTATTTGCAAATGTAATACTAATTTTACATATTCAGTGAATATGATATAAAGAAGACATAGCGGCAACCTACACATAGCACGGCATATTTTGAAATTGAAGGATTTAAATTGTGTGTTTTCATCCAATTTTGCACTAACAGGATAAAAATGCACACTCCAGAGGATCTTACAGCTGAATTCATTAAAATTTGGAAGGTTTGTGAAATTAAATATTTACTAGATATTCAATGACTTAAATGCATATTTGCTCAATGGCAATGCTATGTGAGAAAGCTTTATATTGTTTGCATTTGTATTACTAATATTAATTATTAATAATATAAAGGCAATCACTATAAAGCTTTTTACATATACAGTATAACGTTTACTTGCTTTGTTCAACAGTTCTGTCTAATCATTTATTTAAAAGACAAAGTAATGAAGGTGGAAAATGGGAGCTTCTGTGCATCTGCGCTGTCAAAATAAATGTCCTGCTTCCGACATTTATTTGCCAAGTGGAAAAACATATCGACCTGTACTGATATTTAAAAATGGCAAATATCTGCAGATATATTGGTCATTTTTTTCCTGTGGACAATAGGTGCATTTTTTAAGAAATTCAAAATGACCATTCTTTTTAATATACTGAATGTGAATGAAAGCTGGGGCTGTCAATGCTCTAAACTACAGTAAGCTGCCATAAAAAGTATCATAAAAGTGGTCCGTACGACTTCATACAACTATATTCCAAGTAATTTGAAGCCATATCATAGCTTTGTGTGAGAAACACATCCAGATCTACTTTAAAAATCTACATTAGCTCTGTTCACAAAAGTAGCAGTAGTGCCCAGTGTGGTGTTCTTATATACGATGAAACTGAATAAGGAGAGAAGGTGAGTAAATATTGGCACAATCTTCTTTTACTTGGTTTTTCTGATTTATTTTGCATCTATCTGCTGAATGCTGTAGATGTCCACTGTGGCTCTTTTCATTCTTATTTTATGAGGGTGTTTGTGAATGGTGGGTTGAGAACTGTAGTCTTAAATTAAACAGATTCATGTGATTCATTGTTGGGATTATAGCTGGTGGGGTTACTCAACTCCTCACTAAAATATATCTTTTAGGGATTTGTTTGACAACGTGCGTCAGTGATAAATCTGTCACCTGAAGAATGAGTAAAGAATGTGGGCATTGTGCCAAATGCGTGTTTCATGATAAATGCTGTCATACCTCACGACAAGTTCTTATTTTTTAGAGTTACAGTAATGAAACTTGCATGTTTCCATAAGATGTAACAGAATCTGCTTTTAGACCATGTCTGCTAACTTTAAATTCATGCTAGTGTTTTCCTATAAGGTGACAATTGTTGTACATACTGTACAACAAAAGTCAATGGGGTCCAAATACAACATTGGACTCAATTGACTTTCATTGTATGGACAAAAACATCTTTAAAATGTCTACTTTTATGTTATACAGAAGAAAGAAAGGCATGCAGGTTTGCTTATTGCAGTAGCCAGTTCTTTTGAATTACTGCAATGTTAAAGGTGGCAAAAGCAATAAGCTTTAAGAGAGACAATGTGAAAAATAATTATCCTAATCCTTTGTCTTTGATGGCACCTCACATGAGACGGCAAGACAGAAAACTATGTGGCTTGATTTCCATTCTAAATCACAAAAATCTCCTTCCATAGACTCCATAGACATGCTAAAACTGAAAATGTATTTCAAAACAAGTCAGTGGTGTCTAAAACAACATTGGTCCTCACTGGCCTTAAATGGTAAAGAAACAACAACAACAAAACATGTTGTTCAGAATTAGTCTTACTTTTGGGGAGTGAACTATACCTTCAACTGGAAAAGAAAGCATAGTTTAACATCCAATTGATTGCACACGTCACCTTGAAGCCAATATGTACTAATCTAAACCCCTGCAATATGAGTGAGAGGGACAAACAGAAAGATGGAGTTATTTGTAAGAGTTATTTTTAAGACACCTGGCTTAACCCAGATGTTCTCCGACAAAATGTGCGTGAGATAAGAACTATTCCAACATTCCAGAACCCTCCTGTCATTTCCAAACACTGTGTGTCATTCCTCCTGTCTCCATGTGGTTTTTCTCAATGCTGGATCCCATACGAGATTTGCCAACAAATCTTTGCTCTGAATTAAACATGAGTCTGTTTATTACTCATCATAGACAGCCAATAAAGATAAAGAAGTTCAAGAGAGGTCTGAGATGCTAGCAACCCCACTCCTATCTTTTTCTCAGAAACTCTATCTATCCAGGAATCCCGGTGTTTGCTGGAAGACATACCCCTGACTCCATCCAGAATGAAGCGGCTTCACCTGTATGTGAAAAGGTCACCTGACCACCCGTTGGCGAGTCAAGACAGATCCCGCTGCCACACCAGATGATAGACAGGTGTGTGTGTGTGTGTGTGAGAGTCGGCCAGGCTTGATTAATTAATTAATTTATTTATTTCTGTCTATAGACAATGATGATTATGATGATGATTGCTGGATGTGCTTAATTAAATTAGGGAAGTTCAAAGA
Source organism: Sinocyclocheilus anophthalmus (assembly GCA_018155175.1). Lineage (NCBI taxonomy): Eukaryota > Metazoa > Chordata > Actinopteri > Cypriniformes > Cyprinidae > Sinocyclocheilus > Sinocyclocheilus anophthalmus. The sequence goes on along the minus strand of JADLZN010005147.1, from coordinate 23,965 downwards.
GAACTTACTCGATTTTGGGGCGCTTATCATCAGTTTAGAGCAGATCAAAGTTGATTTTTTCCCGTTTTAGGAATTACTGATTGACAAGGTGAACAATTAATACAGGTAATTTGACAGGCACATTCAAAGAGCAATAGATAGACACACAGAACCATTTCTATTGAATTTGCTCCATCTCGCACCTGGTGCCCTAAATTATGTAGAACCACGAAGGCCTGTGATAAATTGGTTTGATTCGGTAGTAATTGACACTTGATTCTTCACTCACTGACGGAGATTAAGTGGCTTTCTTTTTGTAAACACTTAAAGCGGTTTAAACCTCCAATTAAACGGGTTGGATTCAGGTCTCTGCTTAACGATCGCAGTGGATAAAGATTAGCCCATTACTATTATGCTTAATCATCAGCTTACCTAGCTGGATTTTTTTTCTTTAAACCTTCTTAAGATCTGATTGGATATCTTTATTTAATCTTAGACTAAAAATAACAGGAATAAAGATTATCCTTGTATTTTTTTTTATTATTATATTTATTTGACTGACAGCATTTACTTCTAAAGTCTTCAGCTTGGTTACTGACTTTTACAAGTTAAAGTTTTATGTTAAGGTGCACTCAGTAATTTTTACTCATAAAAAGTTGTAGCTGTAAAAAACAAAAATTACAAAAATTACTGGAAGCACATTTAAAGAGATAGTTCACCGCCAAATTATTCGTTTACTCACCCTCATGTAATTCCTTAAATATATAACTTGCAAAATATGTTTTGAAAAATATTTCTGTTTTATTTCCCCGGTACAATTAAAGTCATTGGGGTCTAGTGTTGTCTTGAAAAAAGTACTCTACGAATATCCTCTTTTGTGTTCAACAGGAGAAAGTAAGTCGTACAAGTTTTGAATGATATAATGGTGAGAAAATTATTGCTAATTTGTCATTTTTGCATGATCTATACCTTTAAGTAAACCTCTGAAATGGGAAATTTTGTTGTACAGGTGAATCTGTTTGTGTATCCAGTTTACCTCAACCCGTGTCTTATTAGATTTCAATCTGAGTCTGATGTTTCCTTAAGATAACTAAAAGTATTTTCCTTTGATAGTATAATAGCTTTCCTGGGCTGAGGTGTGTATTCAGACAGGCAAAAATGAAAAGATCAGAGGAGACAGGTATCGGTGCACAGCTTGGGTGAGTTAAAGAAGGATGTAAGCAATTTTCTGTTTTGTCAGGATAGCTATCTGCAGCTCACGCCTCCAATCTTCTGTAAGCAGCCACCTTAGAAGTGGTAAGTGAGGGTTGCTTTAAAATCTTGGTGACCTGCTAGAGCGTTTATTGATTCGATAGATGTTTACTCATGTCTACAGAGATGTGTGCACTCCACATGTGTTAGTCACAGATATATTGTGATCAAGTGAGACACATTACTGTGCATTCATGATAAAAGCTTTCATGCCTCTGGTTTGGAATAATAAATGCCAAAGGGAGATGGAGAGAGGATGGCGTCGCTGTGGTATAATGAGTGATTTACAACAGATGTGCTAAGTACACCATCTCATCATTGGAATAACAATAATATTTAGCAACATGAGGTTGCTTTGAGGCTTCTCTTCGATCTAGATTAGATCTGAGCTAATGGATGAAACACAAGACATAATGTTTATTTCGATTTTATTGGCTGCTTTATACTTTCAGTCATAGAATAAATTGTAAAAAAGATGAAGTGCATCACTAGCTTCACCAGACAGAGATGGGCAGATGTTGAAGTTCATCTTGGTCCTCCAGTTGTCCAGGTGTTATGATCATACACTAACACCATCTTTTTTTTTTGCGTTTAGCATTGGTGTCTGTGAGGAAAGCAATTGCTGCTCTTTCATGGATGTTGGTTTTGCAAAGTTCTCTGTGCAAACAGGGTCTTCAAGGTGAATATTGAGGTTTGCAGTCACTTTGCCGCCGTAGTTCTGTGTGATTTGGGCACAAATTTTCTTACTATTTGATGGTTTCTATAAATCACTTTCAGTTTCCTTTGATGATAAAGCCTTGCCATGTGTATACAGTCATAATCATAAAGACTGTAGTTCTTAAAATACAAAAAAAATAACCAACCTCTGTATATTTTTATGCTATTCTGATTATTTCTGAAGCTCTTGTGTTGTTCTGCGTGTGATGGAGTTTGTATGTATGTGCATGTGACGTCCCCAAAGCTTCTGTTCATCTTATCATGAGGAACATACAAACTCATACACAGTCAACACCCTGTGATCTGTGCTAGTTACACCGTGTAAGGTTATTTCTGGAGGGTACCAGATGACTGTCAGAATAGGATGTTAGTGCCATTCATTGTCATCTCTGTCACACCTGTGTGTGAAGATACACTCGCCCACATACCAGTGTATTTATACACTCACTCTCAGAGTAAAAAGTGTGCATATTACTCTAGTAAAGTTCAGTTCAGCAAAGTATCAAGCAAAGTTGTATTTGGCAGTGCTCAACTAAAAAACAGCTTTCATGCACTTTTGCTTAGTTTTCAACTACTATTAATAATTGAGCTTATTCAATCATTGATATGTATATATGTATGTATTTATTTTAGATAAAATGTAGTAATAATGGCAATAATTAGTAACACAGTATGAATAAAATTATTTGTATTTGTTTTAGTAGTATGTAAGTGTTTGATGTAATACATTTTGTACTGTTTTGGGTCGTGCAATATAAAACTGGAAAAAAACAATTGGGAAACACTGGTTTAAGTTATTTGGGATTTGTAATGGAATGTCAGTTCTGACCTTAACCCAACTGACTTCAATTTAATTAGGCCTGGCAGTCCAAAAATACGATTGAGCATTCCTAATGGTTTCATGGTTAACCCCTCTTTTAGACAGTAGCACTCTCACACACTGCTCTACACTAGTGGAAGGATTACTGGAGTGTGGGTGAGATGAGGTGATTTATTTTGGAGCACTCTTGGGTGTCAGTTTTGATTGAGAACCAGTGGAGGAGATCAGATGAGAGTGAGAGAGAAACACCACAGATCAGACAGCGAGTTTCCATCATCTTCATGCCCACATCCAAGTGTGGTTTTTTTTATCCTATAGTTCGTAGTCATATAAACAGACATAATGCACACACACACACACACACACCCACACACACACACACACACACACACACACACACACACACACACATTTACTTAGCTATCTAAATGGGGACATTCCATAGGCATAATGTTTTTTATACTGTATAAACTGTATTTTCTATCACCCTACACCTAAACCTACCCCTTACAGAAAACTTTCTGCATTTTTACAATTTAAAAAACAACTTTGTTTACTTTATTTTTATACCAGTTTTACAAATGAGGACGTCCCCAAAGGGAGGTTTTAGGAGATTTTGTCAGGTTTAGCTCACATTTGGGTACACATTTGTCCCCAAAATATGGTTAAGTAGGTACACACACACACACACACACACACACACACACACTGTACATACACATACATTTATACATATTTTAGAAGACATTTGAAACCATGTGATGTTTTTTAAATGTTAAATGCAGATAAATAGATAGATGGATAGATAGATAGATAGACATAGATAGATAGATAGATAGATAGATAGATAGATAGATAGATAGATAGATAGATAGATAGATAGATAGATAGATAGATTTTTTTTTTTCTTTTTTCTTTTAGTCATGAGCATGATAACCTTGAGATAAATATGGAGCTGAGAGATCCAGTTGTGATTTAACAAACCCACACCTATCTCCCCCCCACCCTCCGTCTAACCTGTTAGTTAGTCAGACGATTGACCACGCAGACAGGACTGTCTGACTCACAGTCTCACGCAGAGAGAAGAAACGAGTGTGTGACAGAAATATGTGACATACATTAGGTCTGTGGTTTTGTGACAGACCATAATGATGTGTCTTTCCCCCCATACCAGCAGAGACAGTGGGACTGGTTGACACTACTACATAATAGGAGTAATTAACTGCTGATTACTGCAGAGAGTAAATACGTGCCACACACAGAGACGAGCAGATTTCACACAGTTTCATAAATACTATAGTCCCACATTATGGCTTCATCCCTGTCCACAAACTATCAATCCTAAATTGTCTGAAACATTTAATTTTCTTAATTCCAGGTTATACTACATTGAAATCATTATGCTTAGGCTGCCTGGTAGATACTTGAAGTATGCAAATGCTGTATTTCCCTTGTTTTATGGACTACTACATACATGTATGATATTGTTTGTCCACTCTTTATGTTTTTATAGTAATTATTTGATATAATAATAATGATGAACAATAATAATAATAATAAACATGTGAATGGTATATTATATTATTCTAGATGTTTGTAATAATTTATTTATTCTAGCTGGGGTATCGTATATTTAAGTGTCACTTTGTTATGTTGAATTATATAATAATAATAATAATCATCATCATAATAATAAATGTATGTATTATTGGTACAATGTATATACAATTATTATCATGAACTGAAAGGGAAATTTGGACCTTTGTAAATGCATTAAATAAAACACGGTAAACAATGGTAGAAACACTGAGCAAAATCTTGTATGATGTAGTTATATTATGAAGTGTTAATTTTGGGCCAGATATTAACATATTATTATTATAATACATTATAATATTAAAATTAGATAGTATAAAGGATTTTATTTATCTAGACTTCTCTATACCCCCCCTACCTCCCCCCTCTCTAAATGTATACAGACATATTTATATATCTTAAAAATGTACAGTTACAAGATTAGTTGCTTTTATTTGCATTCTGTGTTGTCTATGCACTTTATTACCATGAAATGCATTTTAATTAAAGGTATTCAGTTAGATGCTTACGCTTAAAGGCTTATAGTATGCATGAAGGGGGTCTGTGGAATCTAGATGCGATTTTCTGACAGTTGAATTTTTCACTGGTATGGACTGTGTCTTACTGCATATTAGACTGATTAGTGTGTAGTAGAAGCATTCAAATTGAGACCCAGCCTTACATCTTAATCATGCTTGTGAAAGGTTAGGGAGTAAGGGAGGAAAATTCCAGTCATTTTCAGTTATAGAAATTCTCTTCTGATTGAAGAATCACAAAGTTTTCTGTCAACATCAAACTGTGGCCTTCTCGTCACTCTCTCCCTGTGCTGTCTCTAATCTCATCCTTAATGTCTCTCAGTCACTTAGTAAATATGGATGAAACAATGCAGCATTTGAAGCTGATCCGCAGAGAGACTAGAGACAGGGACTGTTGGGTTGGAACGGCGCTAATTAAATCCAGCTAGTTGTCTGAGATTTTTAAGCGATGAATCCCCAAGTGTTGTCCAATTTTCCAGCGTTTGCGCATAACTCAGCACTCATAAATAATTTTGACTCTTGAGCACTCGAGACTCCAAACAAATGACAATACTGGCACTTCTCTTCTGTGATTTTTTTAGCAGTGACACAAATCAGTGGACTGAAAGCATTATGAGTGTCTCTGATCAAACATTACACGGCTGTCATGCACACAATGCTTGTGCATACTCATGCAATAAGCACAAAGTTGCCTTCCTTTTTTTTCAATTTACAGGAAGAGATGACTTCATGAGGAGTCAGGCTTAGGAGTGTTGGCTTTGATATATGAAGCTTTCCAGTTGCTGTCATTGGTCATTCAAGCTCATGTAGATTGCCAGAAACGGCACGACTCAAGGCAGCGTGGGATATTTTTTAATGCTTTATCTCAGCAGTGTGCCTACACAGTCGATAAAGGGATGCTTGCGGCGGTGGAACAGATAGAGAGAGAGAGAGCGAGTGAGAGGAGAACATAAATGAATGAGCGCACAGTTGGGAAGGCCCTTAGTAATGGGTGATATATAACAGGGATAGTTTCCTTGGGGCAGTTTGAGGTCTCCAGGAATCAAAACCTCAGTCAGAGGAGCATCATCCATGATACAATTAGAATGTGTTGCCTAAACTCGCTCAGCTGCTTTGTATTTAAAGAAGGAGTTAGCATAAGCACAAATGCGTCTTTATAGACTTACAAAAAATACTGTGGTGGCACCATGGTATCAGGTGTTAATACTGTAGTACTTTCATTTGCATTATATCACTCTTGTCCTACTTGAGGTATTTTAGCCCTAAGAGCATGTTACAATCATGATAGATTCCCAAAAGAAAATGTGATGGTATATAATGGGCTATGTTTTTTTTCCTCAAGTGCACATACATATAGTTATTTTGGTTTGTCATATAAACAAGGTTGCGCACCATTCAGAATTACATTGAAATGCTGTTTAAATTCCAATTAAAATATTCCAATTTATATTAAGGTAAAAAAAAACAGGATGCAGAATTACAATTCAAATTTTAATAAAAGGAATTAGAATTAAAATGAACAAAAATTCTAGACAGACAGACTGATAATCTATAAAACTTCAAAAATAGGATTTATAGGTTAATTCAGGTAATTCAAATTTTGATCCACAGTTGTGTATTTTATGTTAGTGATGGCTTTTGCAGAATTTATTTTATGCTGATGGATGGATGGATGGATGGATAGATAGATACACTCTTAAAATTAAAGGTGCTTCAAAAGGTTCTTCTCGTAAAGCAGTACAATGCGATGCCCTTTAGAATAAACAAAAACAAACCCAATTTTTTTTTTTTTTTTTGGTTCCACAAAGAACCATTCAGTCAAAGGTTCTTTAAATAACCATCTCTTTCTTGCGTTTTTGTAATCTGAAGAACCTCATTTCGCCACAAAGAACCTTTTGTGAAACAGAAAGGTTCTTCAGATGTTAAAGGTTCTTTATGGAACCATTTAGACAAAAAGGTTCTTCTATGGCACCGTGAAGCACCTTTATTTTTAAGAGATAGATAGATAGATAGATAGATAGATAGATAGATAGATAGATAGATAGATAGAGATAGATAGATAGATAGATAGAGGATGATAGAGAAATATCCGCTTAAACAAACTGTTAGTTAAATAGTACCGTCATTTTTTTTATATAAATTGTGGATCTGGATTGATTTTTTGGAAATGCTGTTCAGTAAATTTAACCTATTCTCATTCCAATTCAACTTCCTGCCAGTTCAATTCAAGATTATCATTTCTGATTATTGCACAACCCTGCATGTTAAACAAAATAAACAGGATGTGACATCTGCAACAGCCATATGTTTCCAGTATCAGCTTCTTCTGGTTTCAAGTCAAACCACTAGCCGCAAACTAGCAGCCATTTTGGCTCCAGCAGCCCTACGCTCATCATTTTAGGTGGGAAATATAACCCAAAGTATGCAGGGGTCAACCAGAAACATGTTAATAATCGCTTAGCATCCAGCAAACCTCATTCACACAGATGCACAGATGACTTTAACAGCTTGCCAATATTTAAAGAAATTGGCGTTGTGGGTTCAGCTAGTCTCTTGTTGTTCACCACACACTCACTTTCCTACTGTATTTTGCCCTCTCTCTGTTTTCCTTTATTCTCACAGGTGGAGAGAGAGAGAGAGACATAATGGGGGCACTAAACAGAAAATGCTCAAGATACCTAACCTTGCAACAAGCATTTTGTCAAATCTGACAAACAGAAACTCCCAAGACATCTCTTTTAGTTTCCATTCACAGCAGCATGAATCGCTCACAAATGTTCTGCCATGTTATGATAGAGGGTGGTAAGGGATTGTGGATACAAATTTAGGCTGGAGACAAGAAGGCTGTAGGTTTGGAGCCCACAAAAGGCAATTCATCACCATTGAGCTTTTGACCAAGACAATTTATGCTGTAATATATTGGTTTATCTGGTCACAGGTTTTAATTCCTGTGAACAATTGGTGTTTGAAATTTGTTGACGAATTTGTTGAAAGGTCCCTGATTTTGTGGCTATTTATCATGTTGATTTCAGGCATACAGGAAATGTTTAGGAAATCTTCTGCAGAGGTATAAACTTTTTTTATTAAAAAAGTGGGTTTTCATGATTCCTATATTGGTTCCAATCCATAAGTTTACAATTTGATTTGGATTTCAGTTTAATTTCATTCTGATTCATTGTGCTGTATTTGTGTCCATTGCAAATGAAAGGGATAGTTCACCCAAAAATTCTGTCATTATTTACTCACTGTCATGTTGTTCTAAACCCATAAGACTTTCATTCATCTTGCGTTGTGGTAGTCTTCTAAATGGCGGTGGAGACTGACAAGGAAGAAAGCTGCATAAAATTAAGGTTGAACCACTGATGTAACATGAACTATTTTAACGATGACCTTACTACATTTCTGGGCCTTAAAAGTGTCAGTTGCATTGCTGTCTATGCAGGGTCAGAAATCTCTTGGATTTCATCAAAATATCTTAATTTGTGCTCCGAAGATGAACGAAGGTCTTACAGGTTTTTTTGGAATGACATGAGGGTGAGTAATTACTAACATAATGTTCATTTTTTGTGTGAACAACCCCTTTAATGCTACAAATTACACAGGAAACTGTTTAATGTGTACAAACATATACAGATTTAAAATTAACAACAGGGCTAAAACTATTAAATTCAATGGCTATTTATTTTCTGAAATCCATTCATATAATCATTCATTACAAGGACCAGTTCAAAAGAGTCAATTGTTTGTGAATTGAACCACATGTTGATACTTCACTAAAAATTACTAGGTTAAAAGACTTATTTGGTTGTGAATCAGACTACACAGATTGCACTTTATATGTTTGACTAAAAAGAACTGGTTCATAAGAGTCAGATGTTTATGAATCTGACTACACTGCTCTATATGTTATTGTGTGCCGCCTGAAAGATGTGTTTTATTGCAATTATTTTGCATCACACAGACTGTCTACCTTACATTCTATCTGAACCTCCAACTCGAGTAAAATATGACTTGCTTTGTTTTGGGGTTCAAGATTCAAGTGTGGGGAAACACTGGCATCGAGGTAAAGATTGTAGATTTGTAAAAAAATCAATATCAGGATCATTAAAATGAAGATTGTGTATTTTTACCCAGCCCAAATGTTAATAATAGATGTAAACAGCAGGGTTGTCCTTGTATTAATGTAATGGAGGTTGCAAAGACCATCTTCTTCTTCTTCAATCTGTTCACTAAATGTTGTACACATAGTGTAACAGTATTAAGAAGTTCCTTTGTAAACATTAAAATGCTATCAGGAAGATAACCACACCATCCCACAACAAGTGCTAATTACGCACAATAAAGAGGAAATTAATTGGAAAAATTAGCTTTTTAATGAAGGTCTGTTTTGAACTAATAACTATCTGACTCCACCTGAGGCGGGGTGGGGGAGCATTATGGCAAACTTACAGAGGCATTGTTGTATTTCATAATTGCAGCATAATTAGTATGCAGTTGTGTTTTTTGTGTGTGGATAATAGATATTATTTGAAGCATATTGCTGTATCATAGGGTGTAATTTCTTTTTAATTACAATACAGTGATTACATGTCAGACAAAATCACATTGTTGATTCATGGCAGGAGTTGATTTACGTGAGGAGAACCACACTGAAGGCAACCCGCTGACACAAATACACACCTTCAGACACGTACACTTGCTCAACACATGTATGAAATGTACATGAGATTGATTTTGTAAGTACAGGCCTGTCTGTAGATTTCTGTATGCTAATCTAGACCTTTTGGCATTTTTAGGTCAACCGATTTTCACCGAGGGATGTAAACACATTAAACACACTCTCAGATGTTAAAGTCATCATGGCAGTGTATGATTGTAAGCTTGATAAATCCCCCATCATGCACCTCTCTACTGCACCTTTTCATTTCCTGGAAACACTATCCAATCTGCCTCTCAAAACCGCAAAGCAGAGGATCATGGGGAAATAAAGGACCACTGAAAACAAACCGAGTGAGCTGATTTGTCTTAAATTACTTGATTTCTTGTTCTTCCGTGTGAATGCTAAAATCAGATGTTCTGTAAATGTGTAGGTATTCCAGTTGACAGCCTGTTCCCGGCTTGTTTTTCAAATCATCACTTATAAGGTCATGACTTCACATCGTAATATGAGAAACTGCTCGCTTTCCTTTTGTCATTTATACTGACAAATGCTTCCAGCTTCTTTCCAGCAGTGTGCAATTCCTTTCTGTTTGTCCTTCATTGTGTCCATTAGATAAATATCATCATCCTCCTTATTTTATTCTCCCACCCCTCATTGTCGTCACTGAGGCTTGCCCACACTGAACACTTTTGCCAAAATCTCCATATTCCACAATGCTAACCATGCCTACACGTTTGTCTGTGCGAAACCGGTGTATACATGTCTTCCAATAATATAGCGTTACATTATTTTTTTTGTTTGCATTTTTTTCTAAATTTAAGATCAAATTTAGCATAGCTGAAAGCAAAAATAAAATAATAAATCATTTATATATATATATATATATATATATATATAGTATATATATATAAAAAAGGAAATTGGAGAGATTATCAGTGAATGAGCCCCATTGTCTTTTTGCTCTCTACTGACATGACACAGTGCAGGTATGTTGGGTTGAACTTGTAATCAGAATTTAAAGCAATAATCTGGTTCCAGGCTTGTGTTTTAAGTTTGTCATCTGTCTTCTGCTGCTTTCTTTCAATGACTCCTCTGCTGACCTACCTCTGGGCCTACACAGGCTGCCCAAATCCGGCCCGGATTCCCAAGTCCTGCTGTGATGTAAATCATGTCTTTTTCTTTTTTTTGCCTTTCATGGATACGGGATAAGCTCAGCCCACAGCTGCACAAGTTTTACACACTGCCCCAGTACACTCTTTATCTGTTCTCCCAGAGGTTACACACTCCCTCTTTTTCGCTCTAGCTAGCATGAGCTCTCTTGCCATATGATTCATGCTAGCTGCTATCTGGATAATCTCTCCCTCTCCTGCTCCCCTCTTCCCTCCCTCCACTCCTCTTTTCCTCCCTAGTCTGTGGAGTATCTCTTTGACAGAACCTGATATAAACAGCCTTTGATTAAGCTCTGTGAGACCCAAAACAGTAAGTAGACGTGGCCCGGGGACGGAAAAGTCCAAATGTTTGACTTTACAGTCAAAACACACAGTATGTAGGGTTAATTGTGTGACGTTGGCTGATTGTGTGATTTCGTTTGTGCTAAGTTTTCCAGTGTAAACTAACAGTGTAGCAGAAGGTCTGAACTGCAAGCTTGCTCCATGTTCTGGATGGTCGAGGTGCATCTAGCAGGGGATTTGCGATGTTTTTGTTTCAGGCTAGCTTGACGCTGTGCAACAACTGTCACCTGTCAACAACATCTGCGGTGAACAGCTTGCCTTCACCGGATGATTGAGTTTGGCCATACCTGCTGCCTCTGTCTCAAACTGTCGCATCTCAAATCTGTTCACTCTTCATCAGTTTTAAGATTTTCTGTGAACCTTTTTAGCGTCTTGGAGTTGTTGAGCACAACCTAAGTGATTTGGATGTGGATCAGCATGGTAATGCTTTACGAGAAGATATTTAGATTACTTATTAAAGTGATGACTGACGTGACATTAAGTTTTGAGTTGACAATGTATAACACTTAAGTTTCTTAAATTTCAAATTGATAATCAAATTGTTAATACATTAGGTTTTAGAAAATAATAACAAAAACAGTTTTTTTAATACAGTATTGTACTTAGGTATATATATATATATAAGATATATATACTATAATTATATATATATATATATATATATATATATATATATAGAATTATAGAACACAGCAAGGACAGTAATGTTAGGATAACAACTAATTATTGATGGCAAAGCTGATTTTTCACAGCTATTACTCCAGTCTTTAGTGTCACATGACCTGAAGAAAATCTTTGATTGGGCTCACTAATATTCACAGTATTAATATGACCATAAATGCTGTAAAAGTATTGTTCATTATTCGAGTAACATTTCCTAACAATGTTCTGGATATTTAAATGGACATGGAATATTGATTTGAGCTGAAATGATGTGTTATGTGAGAAGAGAACACTGGCTGAGAGGATTGGTTACCAGGGACAACAGTCAAATATACGGTTTTCTGGTCGTTATACAAAAATATGAATGTCGCGATGGACCAATCAGAGCCAAGTATTCCAGAAAGCTGTCACAAATAATGTGATTGCACTTTCAGCTACCAGTAAGAGAGTAATACTCTCAGCTTTATGTAACACTTTCACGTTTTTCAAATCTGTTCCACAGAATCCCTCAAATTCAGCATATAAAATCCCCCAAAATTCTGCCTGGGCCTGCTCATCAGCATTAAAACATCTTGCCATGAAAGAAAGCTCTGTTTTTAAGTGGTGCACAAATTGAAAATAGAAGATGAATACTAAACGGGTGGCTGAGCCCAGCGATCAGGGATCAGTGCTGGTCTGTAACTTGTCTGACACTCTATGTGTGACTGGGTAATCCCTCAGAGTAATGAGGATTGTCTGTGAGTTTGTGCGTGTTGTAGCATTCACCTCCAGTGCTCAGCAGGGCTATTAAACCATCACATCCATCTCTGTAATGAGTGTGTTTGGGTTAATACCCATTAAACGGATTATCTGTGTGCGTGTGTGCATGTCTGTATAAGGAACATTACAAAAGATCAAGGGCAAGGTGTAAGAAGTTTGCATCAGAGTGACATCAGATGGAGATGGTACAGATAGAACGAGCAGAGAGGAAGCAGTGAAGCGTGATATCAACTATGCTACAACTATGCTGTGTGTGTTTCTGTCAGGGTTTTGGGCAATTTTAAGTTGAATTGAGAATTGCTTTAAGTTTCAGTTCAATTCCTGAATTTATATGCAAAGTGATACAGACAAAATGATTCAGAATTTTAAGTTGAATTTAAATCTTATTGCATTTTTAATCTCCCTCCCTGTATTTAGTAATACATTTTCTATTACCCATACACATCATATACACGACATTATCATTTAAAAGCAATTTTTTAAGTCAACTTATTTTAATTATATTGACATTCAGAATAAATGTATTATATATTAAAACAAAATTAGTTAGATAATGTGCACACAGACACAGCTGTGTATATATAAACACACTACTGTTTAAAACTTTGAAGAGTGATTTCTTTTTTCTACTGTTTTTGAAGAGGTCTCTTATGCTGACACTTACACTGACGCTTATGCAAAGGCTGCCTGTGCTGCATTTGTTTAATCGAAATACAGTGAAAACGGTAATATTTTGAAATATTATTACAATTTAAAATAACAATTTTTTATTTAAGTATGTTTTGAAATATAATCTCCCAGAATGACTGGGAACTGTGACTGGGCTGAATTGCACTCTTAAAAATAAAGGTTCCAAAAAAGGGGTTTTCACAGTGATGCCATAAAAGAACCATTTTGTTTTCTAAAGAACCTTTCAGTGAACAGTTCCTAAAAAACAATTTTGAAGAACATTTTTAAAATCTAAAGAACCTTTTTCGACTCTAAAGAACCTTTTCTGCATTTGAAAGGTTCCATGGATATTCAAGGTTCTTCATAGAACCACTGATGCCAATAAAGGATTGCCTTTATTTTTAAGAGTGTGCTTTGGTTTAAAATTCCGTAAGTTCCTCCTGTCATTCCAATTCAACATTATGTGGGGCGTCACCCATTCTAAAATGAAAAAGGAATCAAATGTTACATTTTAATGTTGCCCAACTGGTTTGTGTATTTCAAATGATTTTTCATAGATGCTGCACTACAAGTTCACACAATGTAAAAACAATCTGTATATAGAGTAACATTTAGTCAAGAAAGTTCTGCTTTCTCAGATACTTCTATGCTGCTAACCCAAGCTCTCCCATTTTCTCTTGTCAGATCCAACCATCTCTGAAGTGACTGACAGTTGACCTTTGCCCCATTGTGTCTTTACAGACTTTTGTCTGATTAGCCTTGGATCTGTAACTGCGATCCATTTTGACAGTGTGTATCTGTCTGGCTCTTTTGTCAGAATTGCCCTTTTCAGTGTCTACACTTGATTCAAGTGACTCAAAGGCTCGCTTCAGTGCTTGAGATTCACTCTTTAGTGCTCTTGACTGGGACTCTCAATTCACAACTTTGACTCCTCGAGTTTTGATGCCTTGGGGCTTCACCACCGCACAGTATGAGATCTAGTACCCCATGTTTAATGCAAACAGGACGTTCATGTAGCTCTGGCATACCGTTTCTGAAAGCAAGTATTCTCTGCACTAAAAACACATCTGGAATCATTCCTCACCCTCACGCTTGTGTTAAATATGTACAGCATCAAGTCACGGGCCTTCCTCATGACATAGCCATAACTTTGACTCCCTTATTCCACACACTCCTTGATTTCTCCCTCCACATGCATAACAACGTATCATGTTACAACATTACCTCGGAAACCCGCCGGCGGTGGGAACACAGTGAGGCTCGTAAGCAAAACTCTAGTTTTATGAGCTGACAAAAGGCTGAATGGATAGTTCGTCCCTGCAGCGAGGCGCACACACAGCAGCAGCTCAGAGGAACTGACGTGAAGGGATATTTATGTTCTGTACTGCTGGGCGTTAGTGGATTACAGAGAAAGGGGAAGCTGGGGTCTGACGATGTCAAAATTTGTTCTGCGTTCTCTTCCCCCGCTCTGTCATTCCTTCTCGCTAAAACAAAATTGACATGAGCGCATGCTTTAGAAAGCTTCCATTCAGTACAACATCCACACACACACACAAACACTAACATTTTGAAGTACTGTTAAAAAGATGAATGGGAGGCTTCCATAGTATATATTTTTGTGCACCACCCCATAGAGAGAAAAATGAGGGGAGAGATATTTTGTGCTGCTTCTTGTTTGAATACACTTGTGTTGTGTTGTGTTGTATGTGTGTGTGTGTGTGTGTGCTGTTTGTTCACCACTACAAATGAAATAAAATAGCGTGATTGTTTAAAATAATATACATTTTGGCATGTCAGACCTAAGGGTACATGGTTTGGCTATTAGTGTAGCCTGATCATCTTTCTTCATTACAAGCTTTTCCAATATATATATCAACCTCCACCATTGATGTTTGTATCTGAATTTCTAAAGTATCAATGTTTCTATCCATTCCAAGACAGAATTTTCCCTGTTATAAACTGACATTTACCCTATTCCACCTAGTTCTAAGCGCACAAGTGGAAATATGAAAGTAGAGGGTGAGTGAGACACCTGTAGTCATCATTTTGTCATATACAGTATGAACTGTGCTCATAACCTTTAGATCAATTCTTCATTGCTATTTTAAGTCATAATTTATTGCAGTTATAATCAATGGTTATATATAATACTACTTGAACATTGCACTATATGCCAGAAAAAGAAAAAAAAATCCTTAAATGTGTTGGTCGCTGCACAGTGTCCCCACTGTTCTGGATGGACGCCAGAGCTGAGAATGCAGAAATACTTAAAGTACCTCAAAGCGCTCATTTAAAACCTGAGAATGAGGAATGAATGTGGCAACTAATGAGAGTGTAGGAGGCATAACTCAAGTTTGCCAGAACCGGAGAGAATGGGTGCGAGTGTGCACATGTGTCTGTGTTTGTGAACTCTGTTGTTTTCCAGTCTCCATTCTAACAGATAAATGACTGTGGTAATGTTTGTCTGCTGGCTCACTCTCCCACTCGGACACATCTGTTTGCCGGAGTGCCATATCAGAGTTCTGTTCACGCATAAACACATACATATAGAGCCGTTTGCACAGGCGTGACAACGTCTGCTGCTCATTTGTCTTGGAGGAAAGGGCCTGTGTTTTTCCCGCTCATAAAAGCATTTATCCTCGGCACACTGCTCAATTCCACATGACGGCAGTCTTGAGTGTGGCAGTAATGCAGATTTCATATAGTTGGGTTCAAAAGTCCACATTGAATTTCTGAGACTGAAAATCTAATTTAAAACTGAAGCAAACAGGGTTTTAGGATTTTGATAAATGTAAAGGAACAATGTGATATGATGAAAAAGAGAGACATACAAAAAAAAAATCTGAAATTCACTTTGATTTTTCATTTAATCTTTTCAGTAAAGTTTTCATGCATATTATATAATGGTGCATGCAAAAAATTTTTTTAACATTTTTATGTTGCTTACATAGACCATCTTCCACTTTTTGACATTTCAGAAGGCCTCTGACTAGTTATTATTTTTCATTATTCTTCTTGTTCTTATTCTAGTATTTCAAACTTCTAGTCTCACAAGAGTGGTGGCATTTATCCGTGAACCACCAAAATGTTTATCTGGTAATGTTTGAGTCTCTTTCCAGAAGATTCTATAAAGCGCTCAGGGTCCACATGTTATGATGACACATGTTTGAGTAACACAGAATATGGAATTATGTTCAAAAGCAATATGACAAATATATATATAAAAAGTGGATGTTGAAAATACACAACATAGTAAGTTGATCCACATATGACAGCCTGAACTTGATCAATACTAATCTTATATACAGGCACTGAACTAAAAATACATTCAATCAGTCATCGCTCCCAAAATGAATTCATCTTGTTAATGCTATAAATTAATTACACCAATTAATAAAATAAAATTTCATCATGAACAACAATATCACATTAAACCACAAAAATTCCAAAATGACATTTCCCTTACAAATCCACATTCTAAAAGTGCATTTATCTTTGCCATGCTACATTCATTTAGTTGACTAGTGCTATACGCTGTATTAACAAAAAACATTAATGACATTAATAAAAACACTTACACTGAGAAGCTACGCAATATCGCGTTCATAATCGAATGCGACTCATCTGCGATTATGAATGCGATATAGCAGTGATCTACGGTGTGTATTAAATGCCACTCCATCTGAAAGCACATGATGGAGATTTACTACCAATCAAGGAACCGGCTTTTCTGACGAGATGCGCATGACAATCACACGCGATTTATTGTGCAGCCCTAAGTTTGTTTGTTGATCACAAAGTACAAAATAGATGAGGAAAACTAGCATGCCGGGTGTATTCAAAGCGCCACCATTACTGTCTAGAGTAGGGATGGGCAGATCGATCCTTAAGTATCGATACTTTCGATACTGATGTTGTATCGAAAGGATCGATCCTCACATAAAAATATAGATTCTAAAGTGCATTTTTTAACCATTAATTTTATTTATCAAGAAATTCAGTGCATAAAATAAGCTTCTAAGTGGAAAAATAGACTATATTAGCAAACAATTGCGTTGGATAGAACCATTTCTCCTGTTCATCGGAACACACGCAAATGCTGAAAAAAGAACCAATCGATCACAGACAGCGTTTGCTGCTGAAGCATGGCTCAGAGTGCTTGTTCAAATAGGGCTGCGTTTCCCAAAAGCATCAGAAGCATAAGTAGATCTTAAGAAACCATTGACACATTATTACATTACATAACATACAGTGGGTACGGAAAGTATTCAGACCACCTTAAATATTTCACTCTTTGTTATATTGCAGACATTTGCTAAAATCATTTAAGTACATTTTTTCCCCCTCATTAATGTACACACAGAAAAACCATATTGACAGAAAAACACAGAAGGTGACATTTTTGCTGATTTATTAAAAAAGAAAAACTGAAATGTTGGTCCTAAGTATTCAGACCCTTTGCCTCAGTATTTAGTAGAAGCACCCTTCTGATCTAATACAGCATTGAGTCTTTTTGGGAAAGATGCAACAAATTTTTCACACCTGGATTTGGGGATCCTCTGCCATTCCTCCTCCCAGATCCTCTCCAGTTCTGTCAGGTTGGATGGTAAACGTTAGTGGACAGCCATTTTTAGGTCTCTCCAGAGATGCTCAATTGGGTTTAAGTCAGGGCTTGGCTGGGCCATTCAAGAACAGTCACAAAGTTGTTGTGAAGCCACTCCTTCGTTATTTAGCTGTGTGCTTAGGGTCATTGTAAACCTTCGGCCCAGTCTGAGGTCCCTGAGCACTCTGGAGAAGGTTTTCGTCCAGGATATCCCTGTACTTGGCCGCCTCATCTTCCCTCGATTGCAAACCAGTCGTCCTGTCGTCCTGTCCCTGCAGCTGAAAAAACACCCCCACAGCATGATGCTGCCACCACCATGCGTCACTGTTGGGACTGTATTGGACAGGTGATGAGCAGTGCCTGGTTTTTCCACACATACCAGACTTAGAATTAAGGCCAAAAAGTTCTATCTGGGTCTCATCAGACCAGAGAATCTTATAACTCACCATCTTGGAGTCCTTCAGGTGCGGGCTTTCATGTGTCTTGCACTGACGAGGAGAGGCCTTCCGTCGGGCCGGGCCACTCTGCCATAAAGCCCCGACTGGTGCTGCAGTGATGGTTGAATTTCTACAACTTTCTCCCATCTACCGACTGCATCTCTGGAGCTCAGCCACAGTGATCTTTGGGTTTTCTTTACCTCTCTCACCAAGGCTCTAATCCCCCGATAGCTCAGTTTGGCCGGAAAGCCAGCTCTAGGAAGGGTTCTGGTCAACCCAAACGTCTTCCATTTAAGGATTATGGAGGCACTGTGCTCTTAGGAACCTTAAGTGCAGCCGAAATTTTTGTAACCTTGGCCAGACTGTGCCTTGCCACAATTCTGTCTCTAAGCTCTTCAGGCAGTTCCTTTTGACCTCATAATTCTCATTTGCTCTGACATACACTGTGAGCTGTAAGGTCTTATATTATTACAGGTGTGTGGCTTTCCTAATCAAGTCCAATCGGTTTAATCAAACACAGCTGGACTCAAATGGTGGTGTAGAACCATCTCAAGGATGATCCGAAGAAATGGACAGCACCTGAGTTAAATATATGAGTGTCACAGCAAGGGTCTGAATACTTAGGAGCATGTGATATTTCAGTTTTTTCTTTTTAATAAATCTGCAAAATGTTCAACAATTCTGTGTTTTTGTCAATATGGGGTGCAGTGTGTACATTAATGAGGAAAAAAAAAAAAAAAACTTAAATGATTTTAGAAAATGGCTGCAATATAACAAAGAGTGAAAAATGTAAGGGGGGTCTGAATACTTTCCGTACCCACGGTATATATTTACTACATATAAAATTAATTCTGAAAAATGCATGACGGTTTTCACACAAATATAAAGCAGCAATAATAATAAATGCTTCTTGAGCAGCAAATTATATTAGAATGATTAGGAAGGATCATGTGACACTGAAGATGGAGTAATGATGCTGAAAATTCAGCTTTGATCCCAGTATGCTTTTCTAAATATATTTATATTTACATCAATATATATAAAATATAAAAGATATTAAAATAGAAAATAGTTATTTTTAATTGTTAAATTTTTCAATATTGCTGCTTTTACTGTTTTTTTGTTTGTTTTGTTTTGTTCAAAGAAGTGCACCCTTGGTGAGCATGAGACTAAAAAATTAAAAAATCTTACGACCCCAAACTTTTGTGGACAGGTAAATTTTAATTAAATTGGCTAGTTTGTGCAAGTACATTTATTTAAACTGGTTGTTAAAAAGTTCAAATGGATTGTGTTATGTTCTGTTATTGCTGTTAATAAATCTGTCAGAAAAAAAATATGCTAAAATTTCACCTTTAGGAGTACAACAGCTGTGATGTTAAAAAAACCGTGGCTTTAAAATTAATATTAGTGAGACAAGTGTAGATTAATCTTTTAAATTTAAAAGATAAATAGTTTATGGGTATTCAATATCCTATATCGATAAATTGACGATACTGGGTGACAGCTCGTATCGGATCGAAAATAAAATAAGAGTGCGTGGAATGGTGCGCTGTGATTGGTTGAGAGGATATATCGCATTCTGTAGAGAAGGGAGACTGGCGTTTGTCGTGGTTTGGAAAGAAAGGGAGAATACATGACAGAATAACTCGGCGGATATATCGCATTTTGCGTAAAATTTAAAATTGACTTTTCAATACCGACCATATACAATACTGATTTTGGCGGAAACTCAAAAAAAATGCAAGCCTTGGTGAGCAAATGAGATTAATTATTAAAAAAGGTAGGCTGCAGTGTATGCTCTATTCTTATATTATATATATTATATATATATATATTTTTTTTTTTTTTTTTTTTGTTTTTTATAAATGCTGCCCCTCATATCGGGGGGGCAAAAACGTTTAAAAACTCCCAAGAGCATCTTTGTGTTTAACTGCCCGCCCCCAACCCTGTTCACCTTTCTCCTAACAAAGAGCCTTTACTAACCAAGAGAAAAGTAAAGCTAGTGGTAAAAGTTTAGCTCTTTTGATAATGTTAAAAATAAAAATTAGAAAATTTGGCACTTTAACATTTACTTTTTCTGTGCTGCAAGGATCACTAAATTCACAATACGGTTTCCGATTTGACTATGACAGTAATTTTACACAGCGTCTTTTGTGTGTGTGTGTGTGTGTGTGTGTGTGTGTGTGTTTGTACCTCGCAACTTCATCTCTGCTGGAGAGATTCTAGAAAGTACCTGTGTGCTAATCTGAATAACAAAGTGTGTATTTGTCAAATTTTCTTCAGTGTGATGTGTTGTCATCCCCGTCTGCCTCTAATATCCTCTTCGTAACATGCCGCACCTGCACCCTTGTTCATTTAGATGTCTCCGTTCAAGACATTGCCGCTCCATTCATCTTATCTCTCTTTCCTCACCGTCACCCTAAATTACACAGTGCACAGGAGGAGGAGGGAGACAGACGGTGTCATAAATACTGAGTGCGGAGAGAGAAGAGAGACAGACAGACAGACAGGGAGAATGTGTGTGTGTGTGTGTGTGCGCGTGCATGCTCGTAAAACAGGCCCTGTGTGGGGTTTAAATTACCAGACCTCTGTGCCTAGAAAACTTCAGCTAACAGACTCCAACACTTCCTCACAGATTTACAGACAGAGAGCGAACATGAGAGAGAGAAAACACAAAGAGACGGAGTGCTTAACATCACTGCATAATATTAAATTATTCTCTGAGACCTGTCATCGTCTCTATACATTACACTTTATCTGGGGCTTTACCTCTCGCTACAGGGGTCTCGCCATACAGTATGCTCAGGTAACGCTAGTTTCACATACACATTTGACAGCATGTACTCAGTCCACACTGTTGTCTAGATAGTTTCAGCCTTATGTGATTTAAAATTTTTAAAAAGACTAAAGTTTAAAGATCCCATTTGATGAGTAGTTTGCTTTCATGTGTTGACGTGTTTGCTTTTGAAACAGGAAGTGTAGGTATTGAAGAACTGGTCTGTTTTATTTAAGCAGCAAATATTTTCTATGGTTGGATACACTAAATATTGTTTTAAATTAAAATGGCTTTTAATATCTAGCAATTGTTGTGACATTTTTGTGTATTTTATGTTAGTTTTTTTTTTGGCTTTTATTTTTGTTTTTATTGCTCTGTTTTTATTGGAATGCACTTTCTTTCTTTCTTTCTTTTGACATTGTGATCATGTATCAGTAAATGATGTCTGTAATTTTACTGAAAACTGCAAAAATGTTCTTTTGCTGTTTTCCAGGCAGTGGTATTTCCTTTAGGAAATGCAAATCTAGCTCAGTTTTGACGTGCCTAGTGTGACCACGTAAACAATTAAAACATTGCAGTTATTACTTGTCTAATTAGGCAATGTCAAGTTATAAGCAGATTTGTGCATTGCTCTGAATTTCATTGATCCTTAAAAGCCGATTCTGACTGCCTCCGTCAAGTTGAGACCCGTATCTAAGACTAAAACCAGTCAGCAGCTCAGTATTAGCATTAAGCCCAGTATTCAGAGGTGGTCACCGCTCTAAATCTGACAAACAATTCAACCATGTCTAAATATAAACTGGCTTTTCATCTTAAGCACAATGAAAAGAGTTGAATTTTGTGCTATCTGCATGTGTACCACCTCTTCATGAACAATAGTCATGCCAGCCTGAAGCAGAGCGGAAACCTACCAGTGTTTACCTTTCTTTCATATGCTCTTCCTGCTTTTATCTGATTAGCTCAATTCTGACAGACATTGTTTGCTCACAATAACGCCGGACAGCCATCCATTGTAATAGAATGGTAATGGAATTTTTTCAGGTGTTGAAGTAGGAAGCTGAGAACATTTAGCTACTTGAAATCAAAATCGGTAACACTTTAGAATAAGGTTGCATTTTTTAACATTAGTTAAGTACATAAGCTAATAATGAAAAATACTTCTAAAGCATTTATTAATCTAGTTAATATGATTAAACATTTACTAATACTATTAAAACAAAAAGTTGTATTAGTATATATCTATACTTATCGATCTATCTATCTATCTATCTATATAGTATTACCAGCACGTACTGGTAATGTATAGCCTGAATGCACTCTAAGTCGCTTTGGATAAAAGCGTCTGAAAAATGACTAAATTATATAAAGTATATATAATATATATATATATTATATATATTATATATATATATATTATATATATATATTCTATATATAATATATATATTATGCCATGTCTGTTGTTGCTAGTAGTAAGAGTCACTAGGCGAACCATGACCAGAAATATCCTCGTAACATGCAGGTGTCATGATGATCACAACTTAAGTTAACTCAAGTAATGGTTTTGTTGGTTTTAAATAGTTTTCCATAAATTATTCTTTCTTTCTTTCTTTCTTTCTTTATTTCTTTCTTTCTTTTTCTTTCTTCCTTTCCTGCTTTCTTTTTTTAAGGTATTTGCTTCCTTGGCCTCTTTTAAGAAATAAATTGCCCCTAGTTCAAGGCAAAATCTCCTTCTCTTTTGAAAGGAACTCTATAAGAGAGTCCACTATCAACAAGGACACACTATATTGCAGTCGCTTTAGGCAGCTGAGGTTGAGGTGCTGTACCCAAGGCCATGACATTTTACAGGAGAGCCATAAATCTCTGGTTTAAATCAGTGCTGTAATCATGGTTATTAGAGAGAGATTTGCACATGTGTGCAGTGAGGAGCCCATTGCATCTAGATCGCAACTGAGCACTGGAGCCCATCAGCCCCATCGGCTCCATCTCTTGAGATTTAGTTTCCTTTCCTGCCATTTAATGACTCCTTATTACGGTTTGTCTGATTATCTCTTCATACTGAGTAATGGATGCAGCCGTGACAGTGCTCTATGTCTCTATATGAGCCCTTCTATTGAAACTCTGCTGAAGGTAATATGCCATAAAGCAGCACAGATCATAGCGAGGGTGAAAGGACAGTACATTGGTCGATCAATCCACTTTTATGGGCCCTGTCTTCTCTCTTTCTTTTCCATTTGAGCTCACCTTTCATATTCTCTCCTTATCTTTCTCTACTTTTCCCATCCAAAACCTTAAATAACTGTAAATATCACATTTAATGTCAAGAGTTTTTTTTTTCTGTTGTGCATCAAAATGCATTTGTAAAATGGAATATTTGCCATCTGTCTGTTAGATAATCGAAACTATGTGCTAAAGAGTTTCTTCATTTTATTTTATTGCAAGAAGGTCTATAATACCTGGAGACAGCAATCCGTTAGCCATGCTAACCAGCTAAACTTGACCTCTTGTTTAGTTGTAAGCTTTTTTTCTATCTACATTAGGGCAGTAGAGAATGGGTGATGGAAAGATATGTTACAAAACAACTGCAAAGTCAGATTATTGACGCAAACCATATTCAATCTTGAATTTTCCATATGAGCACTATAACTGCAAAGCCTCGGTTCCAACATATGTACCATATTTTTAGCACTCCACTTGTTGCTTCACTTTGTCCTACTCTCGGTTTATGTTGTTCTTGTTCTCCAGCTCTAGTCCACATCATTATGTATTCTACCTCTTTCTCATTTCTCCTGGTGGAAATGACAGTAGATCCGTACCATCCCTTGGCTCACGACCTGCCGCTGAAATACTTCATCAAGCCAATCGATAAAAAAGGAGTGCGTTTCCCAGCTAATGTCAAGTGTCTGAGGACCACCACCTCGATGCATTATTAAACGCGCATACGCAGACTGGAGGCAAAGATGTGGAACAGAAGCCCCGGCAAAATGAACGCAAGATCTGACAGAGAGA
>JADLZN010005146.1:0-157334 GCA_018155175.1 Sinocyclocheilus anophthalmus | reverse complement strand
AATAGAACCGAATCCGAACGCAGATTTTGGTGCCTCATTTCAGTGCCTTGCCTGAGCGATCGATTGAAATATTTGGTTCTCCGAAACGGACGTAAGAAGCATCATCACCATCACTGCACATGAAAAATAATTTCCCGACTGAGAAAATGCACGTGAACTCAAGTCGGGAAAGCTTCTAATAATACAAAATCCAACACATCTTTGTAGTAACGCGAGTGTCCATGTTTTTTTCACATTCTGACTTAAAAGCACAACTCGGGAAATGAGAGCATACGAGGAGCGCGTGAATGCAGTAATTACACTTTGCTCTGATGGCAGCAGGTAGCCTTACGTTAACTAAGCTAAACATGCTTAAATTAAAATGCCTAAAGCTAAAACTTCCTTGTACTCACATTTCTAAACCTGTTGTCCAACAAAAAAAAGAGAACATTATAACTTTTTTACTCCACAACACCAGTCAAATACTTCCTTCTGTGACCTGATGTGGCTTCTTGTCACAGAATGAAGCAGAAAGTTCTATATGCTACTTTAAAAAGAATACATAGATTAGCAATAGATTATAAATTAGGGTGACCATACGTCCTCTTTTTCACAGACATGTCCTCTTTACGGACCTAAAAAAATGCATCCGGCCGGGATTTCTTAATTGCCCAAAAAGAAAAAAAAAGCGATACCCTACTCATGTCGTGAGCTAAGTGTATTGTCACAACCTTAGTGTCGATAAGCGGTGATATAGCTCATAATTTTCCAAGTGTATGTTATAGCTTTCATTCTTCATGTAAACCATATATTCATGAAAAAAAAATCAGTTTGAATAAGGAAAGCAATAACTTTGCCATAGTATCCTTTCAAATGCTAAAGAAAGGACCCCCACCCGCCCCCGCCCTGGAAAAAAAGTTCAGGTTCATTTTTTTGCTTAAACCCAGCAGATGTTTGATATGTAATGAGTGTGTAGACTTTTTTTTTAACGTAACTCACAGCAGCGTCCATCTATGAAGGATGTAGGCTGTCAAACACACATGCAGAATTTTACATCAGTGGCACACAGCTGTCTTTTTCAAACTGTTAGCCAGTCGTAGCAGTGGGCGTGTACTTCCAAGTCTAGAATGGGCCACGCCGATCCAAACAGAGCGTTCTGACAAGGACAGAAAAGAGCCTGTTACTTCTAAATGATGATGTTTTTAATGTTAAAATCTTGTAAGTGGACCTCAGAGAACAGTAAAAAAAAAAAAGGGACAGTTCATGATCCCTTTAATAATAACTTATAAATCAGACAGACCTACTGTCTCCAGGCTTGATAATCGATGTTAAAGGCTCTTGTTAAAGCCGTCAGCCAGCATTATTTCAACTTTCTTTTATATATATAATTGTGTTTAACAGCCAAAGAACTCTTTCACCGGCACCATGAATCACTGCGAATTACGTCATGGAATCAGTCTCCCTTTGCTTTCAATCTACTTTTTGTATCCGCATATTTTACAATAAATATGGACATATGTGTTTCTAAGTTTTTTTTTATGTTTTTGAAAGAAGTATATTATGCTCACCAAGGCTGCATTTATTATATTAGTAATATTGTGGACATTCTTTTCTATGTTAATATATTTTAATGTAATATATCTTTAAATTAATAGTAGGAGTGCACGATATTATCGGAACATTATCGATATTGCGCCCCACAATAATGGCCCTCACTGTAACACCACGGCGCAAATATCACCGCCACCAGCATCGGCCTGATATGAAAAATTATGCCGATATGCCTTGGCAATGAGACGAACAACTCAGATGTGCTCAGGGTGTGCTAGCCATAAGATCACGTCAGCGGTGTGGCCATTCATGAAATGAACTTTTGTCTGAATGGTGATTTAGAGTCACTGTTTTGGATCACCGCATTTAATTTGAGAATGCACTAGCGGCGGCAGCCTCCCCGGGTCCTCATGTCCGTCCGGTAAGCCTTTTATTTAGGGGTGCAGTAGGCCTATTTGTAATAAAATGAAAGTAAAATACATGGAAAAACATGAAGATAGTTGTGTTTCTGAATAAATAAAGCAATAACGTGTCATAAAATCACGTTTTGTTTTAAAAGTCAGAAGCTATAGCTTATATAAAAATCATAAACATGACACTTGTAAATTAAATAATTTTATATACAAATTTATTCGTGTCATTTCAAATGGATTATGAAAACTTAAATACAGGGAGCTCTAAAAGTTTTTTTTTTTTTAAATAATTTGTACAGGTCTTCGGTGTTGCTTTTTATATTGAATGTTAAATCTACAAACTGCATCGTATGAAAAAGAATAGCCAGTGCTTGAGTTTAATCGTATTTTCAAATGCTTTCAGTGTATCATTATAAAAAAGAAATAATGATTTAATTACTAGCAGAATTTTAAAGCAGTTTGTAAGTGTATTTATTTCTTGTCTCAGTGTTTAGCGCAGCGTCGGTGCTAGGAAACGGCTTGTTTTGTATGGTGGAGACGTTCTGAAATGGCGTTTGGTCTCGTACTGTATCGGGTACCTTGTCAGTGTAGTGCGCTTTGCTTGGCCATTTGTTGTGATAAATAGGAAAGTGTGTCCAGCTGAATTCAATTTGAGTTTTGTTAAATGAATAAAAAAGAAGCTTAGTTTACCGTGTAAAGAGTGTAAAGACCATCGACTCTACCGTGCGACTCCACCGGGCAGGACACTGGCAAGGGACATAAGTATCGCTTTTTAGGGATGCACGATATATCGGCCACCATATCGGTATCGGCTGATAAATGCACATTTTTTCTGTTATCGGTATCGGCCAGATAAGAAAATTTGGCCGATATCTTAAAGCGGATAAATAATGCATTATTTCCTTCAGAGGCACTTCAGATGCGCGCTGTTCGTTTGCAGCATTTTGTGCAATTGTACGTTGTAATATTGTGTTTATTTGATGTATATCTGATTTATATCATATAGAATGCGTTTGGTTAAGTTAAAAGAGCGCTTCAGTTTACCGGTGATAAACTCAAACAGCAGTGCACAACATTAATAACTATGATTGGGAATGTCGTGTATATAACATTCTAATGAGAACATTATTATAATAAAACGTTGTGCATTCTTTGGGTTTAGTTGCTGTTTCAGCGCGTTGATATGGGAAGAGTGCATCCACAACAGGATCACACATTCTGACTATAGCAATAACTGCATCATTTTGTACATAAATAAGTTGTAATATTATGTTTATGTTAACATAATATATATAAAACATTAATCTCAGGATGCATTTCCTTGAATTAAATAAGCTGCCAGCAAAACGCTTCAGTTTACCATGTTCATTCAGCTCTTCAGCTTCAGCACGCGCAGCTAAACGGCTGCTATTTAAAACAGTGGTATTAATTTGTTACTTTTTCAAAATCATTGATACATTATTAATAACAACAACCACTTGTATTTTTCTCTTATTATTTTCATCAACAATATGGTTTAGTAATTAAAATCATTTAATTATTGTCCGTGCAGCGGCTATTCCCGTTTTATTGACTCGGTGGCGCATCATTTTGATTCTTAACGTGTAAGGATGTCCAATGGACTTGTTTGCATTATTTATTAAGATTTTATTTGTAGGACTTTTTATGAATAAATTTGGTAATGGGAGAGTAAAAAATATTTTTAAAACGTACACCGTTCAAACTAGGCTGCTTATGTTGAAGTGTTCGGGATGTGGTTTTTAATGATGAGACCTTTTTTGTAATCAGGCTCTCAAAAAGTATATAAAAATTTGGATATAGATTTATCGGCCAACATATCGGTTATCGGCTTTCAAAAATAAAGGATTATCGGTTATCGGTATCGGCCAAAATTTTCATATAGGCATCCCATCGCTTTTTATTTCTCCTCTTTTCTACTACTTGTTTCACTTCTGTTTCAGTTTTTATAAACATTTCTTACTATGTGCAAGTAAGTTGTTTTTTAGCATGTGTGTTTGGCAATGCTATTTTTTAGGATTACTGATAAACTAATATAGTTTGATTTGTATTAGTTATCTACTTTAGTTTTAGTTACAGTTGTAGTAATGTTGTCATTTTATTAGTTTTTTATTATGTCTATATAGGGTTAGGGCTTTTTATTAAGTTTTAGTTTTATTCAATTTGAGTTATTTCAGTACTTCAACAAATACAAATGGAAATGAAATAATATATATATACATATATATTGAATGTATTTATATATACAGTATGTACATGTATGTGGCTGTATCCTACACATATGTAGTTTTTTGTGTTTGGCTTAGTGTTATGTTAGAGTCATTATTATACTTTTATACCTTTTGTTCTTTAATATTTTTGTTTTTAGCTTTATTTTTTTGTTTCATTTAAATGTTTAGTTTTGAAATTTTGTTGTATGCATTTGTCATTTTTATTTAATTTCTTTTATTTTCTTAAATGTGTGTTACCAGATTTTAAGTTTTAGATTTTAGTTTTAATTACTTTTTCTTATTTGTAAGGCGCTTTGGATAAAAGCGTCTGCTAAATGACTAAAAGTACAAAAAAGTACAAAGTACTTATATTATTTTAACAAAATCCAAAATTTAAAATAATTTGTTTATAATCGCTGCACGGGAGAGATTTGAAGTTGTTTCCAAACAGAAGGAAATATATCTGTATCGGCAATGGCTATTGGCCAAAATTAGTTAAATATCAGCATATCGATTATTAGCAAAAATCCAATATCGTGCCTCTCTAATCAATAGTTTTATATTTCTGCAGCATTTTAAATCGTCATTCACAAGGCTTCATGGGATTCTTTCCCTTGTTAAAGCCAATAAGTATGCAGTTGTGTACCTTTGGGGGGTTTTGTCCACTTTTCAAGTACTTTTTTCTTTCAAATAACAGTTTGTGATGTTGTGCTTCTCCTTGTAGCTGGTTGGTTTGCTCTGTGGCTTAGAACTCTTTCCTAAAGCCTTTTTTTTTATGAGAAAAATGAATAGGAAAAATACTTTGGAGACCAAGGCCGCTAAAAAAGAGCAGAAGTGAGCTGCAGGGGTGGGCGCTATACTGGTATGAACGTGACTACCGGTATTATGTTGTTCCATGATATGGATTTTGCTATACCGTGGATACTAGGGGTCGACCGATTATCGGCCTGGCTGATTATCGGTGCTGATATTAAGCATTTTTATGATTATCGGTGCCGATATTAAGCATCTTTATGATTATCGGTATTGATTCGCCGATAAAATAACTTAATTTTGAAACTATTAAGTTGTCTCTCAAAGGTAAGGCAGCAGCAGACGTTGCTTAATTTGCAATAAATCACAATGCTCTAACGTTACACTGACGTTGCAAAACACCTCAATATTATCTATGATTTCCGCAATGCAGAAAATGTGGATGGAATCGCGGAATCCAGTCATATAAATGGAATTTACTGTATGACGCGGAATGTGACGGAATTTGTCAAAGTTTAGATGAATTAATCAAAAGTAGGTCAGTACACTTAAATAGAGTCGCGATATGGACTAGTATCTGTAAATATTAAGCCTCAAAAATACTATTTAAATATTAATCCTGCATGTTCTGGGTGTCTCGGTGTATGTAAATGGCACAGACGTGTGGTTTTGTTTTCTACACATACGAAGTACAGTATTCATAGGCTTATTCGTGAAGCATACAGTGGCCCCACTTTTAACACTCTCTTTATATTACCCTTATTGTACTGTAGATGGATGCACAGAGGATGACAAGAGTAAGAAGTGCAGTGTGGGAATACTACACAACCAACACCAGGGAACGCAGTTTGTCAAAGCCCTTGTTATTCTTAATTTTGACATTAATTTTCATATTTACACCAGACATATATATCGGTTCAAAATATCGGTCTACTTGATCTGTTATAATCGGTATCGACATCGACCCTAAAAAACACATATCGGTCGACCCCTAATGGATATCGTTATATATTCATGAATTAAAATTTAACATTTATATTGTTTTGTTCAATTTGGTACGCTTTGCAAATTTTAACACAAATGACAATATAGAGTCGAGGCTGAACGTTTTTGTCCTCTGTGTGCAACGCCATACTGCACAGGCATTAGTAATCAAACACATACAGTAGAGCATCGTAACAGCACAAATCACCTACCAGTGGTTCCCAAATGGGGGGGGGGGGGCGCGGCAAGGCTGAGGGATAGTGTACAGTCAGCAGATTATTTTGCAAAAGAAACCACTGCAGGGTGATAAAGACTGTGTAATTTTTCAGCTTATCATGCGCCCACTTGCCTGATAAGTAAATAATTGAACGCAAAATATTAATTTGACATATTTTAATGACCTCAACATGACTCGCAGTACCCGCTTTAGCGCTCCGTTATCAGTTGTAGCAGTTGTGGTTGTATCAATAACAGACCACTAGATGGCGCGATTGAATAATCAGAGTTGTATTGCAGGGAGACATGTAGAAATATAAATGAACGATGCATGGTTCTGCTCTAAGCATGTAAGTTACAAGTTAGTGAAAATACTGCCAGTGCCAGGTAAACGTAAAGCAGATTATGAATATACTTAAGATTCACAAATATCAAAACAACGTGTCTACACCAGACGCGAGCGGCGCAACGTGACAAAAGCAAATAGAACCCAGTGATGTTCTCTGCTGTGGATGTGGCGCGACATGACAAATCCATGACAGTAAACTGATGCCGCGTTCTATTTCTGACGAACTCCAGCGCTCTGACACAAAGGACCATTTCAAATATTCATAAGAGAATCGTGAAAAAAATAGTTTCCTCAAAAATATTAAGCAGCACAAATGTTTTCAACATTGATAATAATCAGAAGGTCTTTTTTTTTTTTCTTAGAGCATCAAATCGAATAGTAGAATGTTTCGAAGATTTTCATGTTGGACACTGATGTTGGGAAGGGAGTATTGATGCTGAAAAGTCAGCTTTGATCACAGGAATACAGTAGCCTATAGGCTAGGGCTGTAACGATGAACTGCGAGCCGGTTGAAACTCGATTAAAATATGTGACGATTCAAATCGGTTGAGATGCTAAACAAATCGCGATTCATTTAGGGGTAGGAGTTTATATGAATGTATGTCTGAGGGGAAATTACTGTCTTTAGAAAAGTTTAGATGGTATTTTTCTTTTCATCTTTCCTCTGTATAATGCATATTAAAGTTCATAGGTGCAGCGCTGCTTTGTTTACAGCAAAAACTAAGGAAACGTTTTAAGCACCAGCCACCTGCTGGCAGAGAGTGAATCTGCGTTTCGTTCAGCTCGTCTGCTGTTTCGGTTTCATGCAGATAATTTTATGTATAGTTTCACAACACTGAAGTCAAACCATTCTGTTTTTGCTTCAAATTTCGAAATTTATACAATCCAGTGGAGATTAAAAAAATGGCTCATGTTGCATGTGGGCAGCATCTTTGTTGGCTCATGATTAATTTTAATCTCTCATTTTTAAATGGAAAGAGAACAGACAAAGCCTTATTTTGTTAATAAGAAGAGATTTCTTTTATTCGTGTTATTTATTTGATTTGGGGCTTGTTTTAAAATTTCAATTTAGTTTTGTTATTTACATTATATTTAAATGTTGTTATTTAGCAGACACTTTTATCCAAAGCACTTACAAATGAGGACAATAGAAGCAATCAAAACCAACAAAAGAGCAATAATATGCAAGTGCTATATTAGTATAT
Source organism: Sinocyclocheilus anophthalmus (assembly GCA_018155175.1). NCBI lineage: Eukaryota > Metazoa > Chordata > Actinopteri > Cypriniformes > Cyprinidae > Sinocyclocheilus > Sinocyclocheilus anophthalmus. Next base: position 149,656 of record JADLZN010005146.1, on the reverse strand, counting down.
TATTATAGTGTTATATTTCAATTTCACAAAGAAATGTGCAGCATTTTGTCCAAGCAATAATAAAAGGACACATTTAATTTATAATTTGTCTTAAATCTCATTTTGTAAAAAAAAAATTGAATCTTGAAATCAAAATCGTGAATCGAATTGAATCGTGAGTTGAGTGAATCGTTACCTCCTTACTATAGGCCTATGTTAAAACATTTAAATAGATAATTTAAAGTAACAATATTACAGTTTTTACTGTATCTTTAATAAATAAATGTAGCCTTGGTGAGCATAAGAGACTTTCCAAAAAAAAGAGGGGGTGGGGGGCCTTGAAAATATTTTTCTCTACAAAAGGTGGGCCCGGCAGAAAAAGTTTGGGAACCACTGCTCACTCAAATACACAATATTTAATTTAATTTAATTCATACAGGCTTACCTCATGTTGCACGTTTGCACTTTTTGAGAAAAAATAATGGCACAATAAAAAAAAGACTTTTCAGGTCTTTGTCCAATCCCTCACTTTTTCTAGTTATATAAGGTTATAATATTTAGCCTGTAATTTTTTCTCATATCGCAATATAATATCGATATCACCTAAACATTAATAGTGTGATATGAATTTTAGCTCATATCGCGCCCCCCCCCCTACTTCTGCTGTCTATGTCATGTCCTTTAGATCAATCAAAGAAAATAGTGAGCAAACCACTCTTTGTTTTGTACTGTATGCTTGAGTAATTACATGAACAATAGTGTTTACTTAATGTGATCATTGGTTGTTTTCATTTAATATTTAACTCTTTAGATACAAGTGTGTTCTTAGTAGCTTATTAGTTTGTGCTGCAATATCGCAATTACAATGAAAATGACATGTTTTCCATCTTCAAAGCATTTTCACATGAAAGATTGAATGAGATGTTGTGCTGCGTAACCTCACAACTATTCATTAGCAAAGGAAATGGCTCTTTCTTAACATAATAGCCAAGAAAGTGATTGCTTCTGGGAATAGAGACTTTAATGAATAACTAAGACATGCAAATACTAACTGAATTGCAGTTGACATATGTTAATGTAGTCTTAAGCGTTTATGTTGTGATGTGTTTATTTGGCCATCTTGATTTCTCCATAAGTGTCTCATTATATATAGAGCATGTATTCCACCTGTATTCTGGCAATATATGATCCATCATCTTTTACATTAGATCCACCAAAAGCTGCTTTATCTTCTCAGTGTTTCTGAAATTGGAAGTTAAAATGTTTCGAGATTTCATCGAAATGCCTTAATATCTGTTCTCTTTTGGATATTCAGTTGTTTTATTCGTCCTTTTTGTTTGGTCCACGTTAGCCAGATGTTTCACACAGCTCAAGCTGCTGTAAGTGTGTGAGATGCTGGTGTTTAGGAGCTCATGTGGGCTTTCAGACAGGTCACTCCAGGTTAAGGAAGTAGCTGTGAGTCAGTGATGGCCTTCCTGACTGCTCATCTCATTAGCTGCCGCTTCCTAAATTAATGTTTAATTGAAGGTGCTGTAGTGGAGCGGCAGTCTCATTCTTCACAGTGAAACTCACAGACTGTTACGCAATACGCAGAGCAGATGAGCACCCTCTCAAACTGCCTTGTCAGAATTAAACTCAGTAAATTTAGCCATGGATCAGCAAAGGGAAGCGTCACACAGCTGTGCCTCAGATTTATTTGTCGCTCTGCTTTGGTCTCCGTAGCGGATATTTACAAGCTTTTCTGAGAAGAGATATGGCATCACTTGCTCTCCTATTAATTTGATATACTTGATTAGCTGGCTTGCTCTGCTGTTGTGATGAATTATTACAGTCTGTGTTTCATTATTTCTGTAATGTGGATCATTAGCACATGAGGGAAAAAATGCTATTAACACACAACTGAAAGAGCAGAGTTACGTGGCACAGAAGCTGTTAGTTATGGACAATACAGACTGACCGGGCCCTGTGTCAAATATCCCTCTTTTTAAATTACATTACAGCTATGTTTGCTGTACTTAGTCAGTGTCAAAATATATTGAAATAAGTTGTGAATTCCAAATCAGTTACTTACACTGCATTAAAAGTAGTGTTAATTTTATCAGCTAGCCCTATTCGTCAAACCTATGCTGTTTTGGTTTAGTGAAGTTTAAAAAAAAGTCTGAATTCATTTTAGTTTAAGTCAGTGAAGATTTTTGTGGTTAAACCTAGAGATGCACTGATCGATCGGCCAGGGATCGGAATCGGATGATTTTCCTCATGATCGGTGATTTCGAGCCGATCCGTTTTGTTACCAGCGGCACAGGCAATAACGTCAGCTGTGCATTCTCGCTCTCTTCTCTCTGACGGACCCCTTCTCTCTCACACACGTCTCATTCGCTCCGGTTAAATAGTGCTTGTATTGCGCATTATAGTCATTCCCAAAGGCGCACCACCACTGATCTATATTAGTGAAGCGCACAATCCGCGCTCAGTCTCAAACAGCTTGTGAGCCACAAATACCAAAATGAGTGGCTAACTGCGCTAAAACGTTCAAATACATAAAAATTGTCAAAATGCCCGTCTTGGCGAGTATCCAGTTAAACACACGGGGTTTGTAACGTTAAATAGTTGAGAAAGAGAATGCATGTTGTGTAACAGTATATTGGGTCCGTGGATAAACTCTTAAAGGGACCGCAGTCCAATATTCCTGCTGCTGTCTGTCATGTTAATCAAAGAACAAAAGATAAAGAAAACCATTTTCTGCTCTTGACTGAATACGTTTTATAACTTTAATGGTAAGCATTATTCTGTATTTAAATTTTACAATGAAGACTACAGAAATTAAAATAATCAAATGTAAAATAACACTGCATTGTGTTCATTTTTTAAATTTGATTACTTTAATTTCTGTAGTATTTCTTAACTGAATAAAAACTTACTTAACCTGAAAAACTTAGTTTCATCGCTCTCTTTATTCTATTGCATTTATTTGTGCTGTTGTTTACAGTTTTTTTTATTTGTTCTTATTTTATTACTGACTTTTTACTTGTGTTTTTTTATGAAAATAAAACTTTGCATTGAAGAAAAGTAGATTTTTGTTTGTATATGTTGTCAATTATAGTTCTTAGAAAGCAAATCAGAATCGGCAAAAATCGATATCGGCAGATCACACTAACAAAAAAATCAGAAATCGGAATTGGCCAAGAAAATTGCAATCGGTGCATCTCTAGTTAAACAGTTATTCACTATTATTTTGTTCAAAATTGTAATTTTTTTGCTGATCCTGATTGATGTCATTTGAGATTTCTTTTTACATTTCTTATGAATTATTGCACTTTCAAAAGCACAAATCAAGAGAATGTTAACTCGTACACACAGTTTATTTTACTCATTTATTCATCTAGTTTCCTGATTCATCCTAATGATATTACCATACATATCTACATTATGTAAAACTCAAAAGCTAAAACCGTAAAATTCCTCAAATTTCCTGAGTCCTGATTTCCAATAATTCCAGATCATGCTAATGTTTTAAAAAGTTTGTCAACAAACATTTGTCACTGTTTTTAATGATGAAATTACACTATTTATAAGAGCTTATTAAAATATCACCTTACCTAAAAAAAAATTGCAGAATGCACATTTCAAAACATTGTTTGAGTAACATCTCCGAATTCACACACATTGTTCAGGAAGTAAAAAGCAACACAGAAACAGATCAAAATGTGTTATCCAACTGACCTGAATCTCCTTGACCACAGATAAAGTTGCATGACATTGTATTCTGATTGTATGGACTATACACACAAAAAATCTCACAAGGCCTGTTTTTTAGTTTTTTTTGGAAATGTGAGTAAAGTCCTCTCTGTGAAGTTCTTCTTCAAACAGATGTTCATAATATCAACGCAAACGTGCTGTTTGTGAACATTTCAACGTTATCCACACTGCTGAAAGAGGTGTTTAGAGGAGTATTTAAAGATGGCATGAAATGAGAATTCACTTTATTGTTACGTTTTTGTAAATATTTAAAATTACAGCTCTTATTGTGAATGAATTATCCACGTGTGTTTTACTATGGGGTCCTAATACAGGAGAAAAATCCGTCGCTACTTCTGTTTCATTGCCACTTTAAATATGTGCTGTACTCTATTCTATCAATAACACAACAAACAACGGAAATGGCTGGTGATTATAAAGTCATCATGGACCAATGGCAGATTGAAGGAGTTTAACAGCTGCCATGAAGTTTTCTGGGAAGTTCACGTTAGAAAGTTGTCAGGAAAGTTTTCTTCAGTGAGCCGTTTCAGGCCACCAAAATAACTTCAGAACACCTTCGTTTGGACAGAATTTGTTTGAAATTGTAACACTTGTTCATTCTTCGATTTTCTCTTGAATTATATTTTGTGGCCTTTATAGCAAAAGCACATGCTTTGGTATAAATGTGTATGTTTTGTGATAAACTGTTAAAGTTATATTTTGTAATAGTAGTTAACCGCAATACTTGTAGTTATGGTATTGTTTTTGTCTACATCATGACAGAATTAACAATGTTGAGATGGATGACAGTAAGGCAGCTTACTAGAGTTTAGAGTTTTTTCACTCAAATATTTTTTCTGTCTATTCTTTAAAAGTGTTCTTCTATCTAACAGATCTAGGAATTAGTTAGCATGGATTCATAATCACAGCTTAGTGGCAACAGTTTTGAAAAAGCAGCACAAGATGTTCATGTTGGCACACAGAATGCATTCCAGCATCTTACTCTTGGAAAGTGCAGAGGGGAAATGGGGATGGAAACACACAAAGTCTCAGTCAAAAGATTCAGACTGTAATTGAAGGCATGTGTTGCCGATGGGGTCGGATGACGTGGCCGTGTAACACACAGGAAGGAGATTTCCCAGCCTCCTCTGGGCAAGAGTCAATGGAAGCCACTCCGCACAGACACCATCTGTCAGAGGCTCAAGGTTCAGCATTGTAGAGAATATTTCCAGTGTGCTGCTGCAGAAGCATTTGCATAAAGCACTAGATGGACTGAGAGTTTGTGTCTATGCAAAGAGCCGTCACATGTTCCACAAACCAAAGCCATTACATGTTGTGAAGTGTGAGGAAATTCAACCACTCCTGGAATCTGGGACTGGATTACTTAACTGCTAGTTTAGTTTATTTTTTAACTTGAGAATAAAGTTGAGGATATTTAGTAGTCCCAAAAACGTTTCTTAAAAATGTTCTCTTTTTTTTCTTAAAGGTCCCATATTGTACACCTTTCTGGAGTTTTATTTGAGGTTTTGATGTATATTTTAATATATATTTGCGGTATAAGTACCAAAAACCATCTCAATATATTTTTACAGCTCCTCTCTCAGGAGCTCTGCTGAGAACAGGTCGATTTTGGTCTGTCTAATTAATATTCATGAGCCTCTCTTCTGATTGGCCTGTTGTTTTCTGAGTGACGCACGGCCAGGCCAACCACAGGTAACTAGGGTCAGTGACGTCACAGCGCTAGCTGGAGGCAGCAAAACAAAGGGGAAAAGGGAGGCGGCCCATTCAAACCAGCGCAGGTTCGGCTACATAAGGAGCTTAAAATATCATCTTGTTGTGATGCTGGGTGCCAGATTCGACGTAATACAGCCTCAAATTAGAAATTTTAGCGCATATCTGCTGCCACTGCCAGACAAAAAAAACGACGACAGCTGTGGTTAAATGCGATAAAACGAGCAGACTGGACAGAAACGATCGTCAAAAATGCTCACGTTTGCAGCACACACTTCTTATCAGAAAAGGTTCAATAAAGTATTGTCTTTTTGTTGTTATGGGCGCGTCTACAGATTTCTTGCCATATGTCTATGTTTCTTGCATCTCACGACTATGTCGTGTATGAAATAATGTCTGTGTGCATGTGTGTAAAACAACAAACTGACGATTTATATATACCGTATTGGCCCGAATATAAGAAGACCCTGATTATAAGACTACCCCCCCCCCTTTTTCCAGATGTACCTTTGGAAAAAGGCTTTTTAAAAACCAAATCTTGTTTTTTCTCAGTAAAACACATTTTGTCTTCCAATTATTTTCATATTGCATATTTTTTGTTTTCTTTTTTGGTTTGAAAAAAAGTATGGTAAAAACTGGTCAAATGTACCAACAATCACATTTAAAAAATATACACTTTTTGTTATACCATTAAAAAAAAAAAACAGGTAGCCCATCTGAATTAGGACATTTAGGCTATCCATCTAATAGTAGCCTACCAAAATCTTATTAACAGTAGAAGTTCAATCTTACTGTAGTCAAATCTGGGTACTGTCTTACGTTTTAAAATCACAAAGAGAGTTTGGTCACATCAGGCTAACGTGACAGTCACGACACATGCAGCTGTAAGCTTTTCTTATTCCTTTGTTTTTACTCGCGATCTTTAACAACACGCATTACATTACGTATTTCAAGGCACACTCGTTTTAATGCGTATTTGGCACCACCTAGTGTTGTGGGTGTATTATTGACATGTAAAAGTCTAGACCCTGAATATAAGACGACCGCGTTTTTTCATTTGTTTTTCCAAGAAAAAAACATTGTCTTATATTCAGGACAATACGGTAATCATTTGTAATTGTATATACATTGTTGTGATTAATTGTGGCTGGAACAATAATGTAGCTGTAAAAATAGTTGCCTGCTGAAATTGAAATGTATATCCATCTTCATCATGACTAGATAGACACAGTTAGTTTGTCTTTACTATACACGTTAGAAGTGATCCACCTCATAGTAACAATCCTATCAGATCGTCCATCCTTTGAGTGAGAGTGTACGTTACAGGTCGGCCAATCTGGTTTCGTGGTTAAAGTTAACCCTTTCGACCTGTTTCCTGGCTTGGTTGTGTCAGCAATGGCATGGGCGCGATGTTGTCTGGGGGTTTGGCAAAAGGAGAGTGGGACGGTGGGCGGTGGGTGGTGACTGAAGGCGGTGACTGTGTAGTTCTGACGTCAACTTTTTACGGAAGTCACAACGGTTCGTGAAAACTAGCTAGAACTTTAAGCAGGCTGTGTACATTTTACTGTGGACTGACTGATAGATAGTATGAAATAATAATCAGAGAGAACTGTTAAACAAAGGAATTAAAATGTATACAAAAAGTTTTATAATGATTGCTTTTATATTGTTAGTAATAGGAAGGCAAACATTATAATAATTTCTCGTTTACCGTCAGCATTCAGCAAAAATGCATTTACATAATTTAAAACAAATCTTAATTGAATAAGAAACACTCATTTCAAAAAACTTACAAACTCAGTTGGATCCAGCTGTGAGATCTTTGTTGAAAGTGTGCATGTGCCTGCATGATGCGTGTTCTCTGGTGACGGTCGGTCCGTGTGAAATTGAATGGACAGGATAGTTCCGCGTTCACTGGAGACACATTGATCGACAAACTTTAAAACTCATTATTTAAATTATGCTGTGCTACATTGCTTTTGCCCACTGCCATATTAAATGTCATTTTCACTGTGGGCTGTATGTAAAAAGAGTGTTTACCTGGCTTTATTTGAAAAAAATTTAATTCCCAATAACAAAAACTTCCAGAATACTGGTGGCCTTGTTGGTTACAGTGGTATTTCCCTTTTGAATATTTTTTTTTTATAAAAAATATGTTTGATTTGTGAAAAATACTTTGCAATTTAAGTAATAAGCATGTTTATTTTTTGTTTAAACATTTATTTTTTATCCATTTTCACATTTATTTCAAAATTCTTAAATATAAATAAAAATTATATTGTTTTATATAGGCCCATCAAGCCACCAGCTTCCAATGTATCGGCACGGCGCTCCAAAAAAAAACACAAATATCGGCCCCTTTCTGTTTGTCGACCACTAGTAGTGTTCATGCTTGCTTGTGTTTATTATGGTAATTTGCAAAAAGACGACATTTGCGATGTTTTTCCATTATTAAGCTGATCAGCGAGTCTTCGACAAGAACCAGCATACAATCAGATAGTGCCAAAACCTGTATTTTTCTTTCTTTTTAAAAAAGATGCTCTTAAGAAAATATTTTTAAAAATTAAGAATTTGTCAAGAATTGCAATTAGAAACATTCTCACAAAAATAATTTATCTATAGAATCTTCTTCTCTTAAAAATATTTCCGTGAATCTGGCTTCTGATTGTCACATACAGGATGTGCGTCTGGCCTGCCGACCAAAAAGAAAGTCAGAAAGCAGTAGGAGTTCGATAGTAAGTGACTTAGCTCTCATGTGCTGTGAAAAGGCCTCCCGTAATGAATTGTTTGCTGCACACTAACTGAATTAATAATGACTTTGGCAGAGTGTTATGCCTTCCCACCAGACTCTCCGCTTCTTCAGCATACTGTTCTCTATAAGCTTTTACGATTCGATCACGGTTTCACCAATGGCTGTTATATTATCTATCGCCGTAGGTGAAATATTTAACAGCAGTTGTTGATGTCTCTGGCCTGTCTTGTCTGTCACACTGACTGACTCGTCTCTCCTCATCTCTTCCAGGGCTTCGACCCTCCCCATCAGAGTGACACACGCACAGTTTACATAGCAAACAAGTTCCCAGAGCATGGCCATTATATTCCTCAGAGGTTTGCAGACAACAGGATCATTTCCTCCAAGGTAAGAGCAGACAGCATGATTGCTCTGAACGCTTGAATGTGAAAAAGTATTTTTTTTTAAAAAGACCTACAATCACTTGACTCGCGTGTGCATGTGTTTCCCTGCTCATGTTGAGAATTTGGCAGTAAAATCCTCAATGCTGTTTTGTTTGCTTTTTGTAGTACACCATATGGAATTTCATCCCCAAGAATTTGTTTGAGCAGTTCAGAAGAATCGCCAATTTTTATTTTCTCATCATCTTCTTGGTTCAGGTAAGCCCAGGTCGTCCTCATGTTTCCCAGCTCTCAGCTGAGTGTGTGATGCTGATGATGATCTTCATCACCAGTGTTTCCCACAGGAGAGCTGCTGTACTTTGAGAGTCTAAAAAATAAAAAATTGTGCAACCTTTTTCACATTCGCATTCGGAAACAGCTGTTCACAAACTCATAATCCAATTCACATTCACAAAATACTTGTTCACAATATTTTGTGAATATGAGTTAGGTAATGACTTTGAGATCAACTTTCTGGTCATGTAAATTAGCTTCCGCATTTGTGGATCATATTTTATCATAAATATATTTGGAGGCTGTTTTAGCGTCATAATCCCTGGCTTGAAAAAATAATACAGGTTCGGCGACATCAGTGTTGGAAACAGTTCCTGTAAGTAAAGATTATGTTCACTACAAACACCTTGGTCATGTTAAAGTACAACACAACAATCACTGTTCACCTGTCGTTCTCAACATGTCATCCAACCGACAATAATGTGAGCATGAAATCATGCTTGCCTGAAGTCACACCTTATATTATGCTCTGAATTCACTCAGTGAATTTCACAATCACATGGATTCCTACTGAAATGACTGGATTTTGCCTGGGAAAGTTTGCAGAACTATGGAACATGTGACCGCACCTTTAAAGTCATTGCAATATAAAACAATATTTGAGGTTGCCAACATAGTAATAACACAAATATTGTGTGGATTTATAATATATCGTGTACTCAGGGGGAAAAAAGGCACAAAAGCTGTCACTGGGGCAGAACCTTTTTTGAAAGTAACGTTAAGGTACTATGAACCTTTTAGGGGTAAACAAGGTACAAATGTGTACCTTTTGAAAGGGTTCTGCCCCAGTGGCAGCTTTTGTATTTTTTTTTTTTTTGTATTTTTGCACAGCCCTAATGTTAAAAATACACTGTTTTTCTAGATGAAACATGTCTCCTTGTTCTTTCAAAGGCGATGCATGTCTGTGGAGGTTAAAGGCAGTATATGACACAGTTCTGCCCTGTTTCTAACCAGATCCTCTCTCTCCCCTACAGTTAATGATAGATACACCCACTTCCCCTATAACTAGTGGACTTCCGCTGTTCTTTGTCATCACAGTAACTGCCATCAAACAGGTGAGTGTACGAGCATGCTTAGGCAGCTCGTGTTCATGAATCATGTGTACGCAGTGTTGTGCCAGACTGATTGGAGGATAACCAGTCAGTTGTCTGTTTTTCATAATCCCGCTCTCAAATACAGGGCTATGAAGATTGGCTGAGGCACAAAGCTGACAATGAAGTGAATGGAGCACCTGTATTTGTCGTGCGCAGTGGCAGTCTGGTCCAAACCCGATCTAAAAACATCCGAGTGAGTTTCAGCCAACAGCATTGGGAATCCCATGATTAATTCTGCCAGACAACTTCAAATAATAAATATTAAAAAATGTATATTCCTCCTGTGATCTCATAGGTAGGTGATATTGTGAGAGTAGCCAAAGATGAGACGTTTCCTGCAGATCTGGTGCTTTTGTCATCAGATCGGGCCGAGGGGACGTGCCACATCACCACTGCCAGCCTGGATGGAGAGACTAACCTGAAGGTCTGTGTTTTGTGCTCTTAAACAACAGCGTCTCACTGAATTTCTCAGAGAGGTTACTGAATAAACACGTGGCTCACTTATTGAACCGCAAGTTGTTATGTTCAGCGGCGTCCACCTCAAAGCAGTTTTTGTGTACTGAAGGCTTGTGAAATGAAACTGAGTGTATTTTCTGGCTGGTTTTGTCGAACTGACCCTCCACTAAGCTCTTCTGTCATATTTAGCTCACTGTGTTATGCAGCTTCTGTCAAATGTGCAGAGAGACTGAGTGGATTAGCTCAAGAAATGCTGAGTAATGTCTGTATGAGCTTTTATGTGGAGTGTATATAGTCGTCAAAAAGGTTTTCAGTGTGTCAGGAAAGGCTATCCAAAACATGTGATTGAGAAGCTGCAGAATTAAAGAAAATATCTCTGAAAAGAGAGGGAAAAAAAGTTGCGTAAAAAAAAAATGGACAGCTGAAATATGTAATATGTCCATCTTGAAATGTCAATAGTGTAGCAATGTATGAAGCACAGCTCACACAGAAGCCATTTTCAAACCAAACAGCTTTCTGTTGGTAAGTGTGGCGAGTCAGTGTGAAAACCAGTTGCCAAATCTGTGTGTGAATTTTTCACCCTCGTGTGAAATTCCCAGTCGCGTGGATTCCTATTAAAATGACTGGATTTCGCCCTCGAAAAAATTGCAGAACAGTAAATGCACCTTAATACATAGATAAAATTTTATTTTTACTTAATTGTTTATCGGTCATTTAAACATCATTCAATTTGGTCAAAATATTATTAGAGACTTAGTATTTAGAGTTTCTTTCTAAAATAGTATTTTGAGATTTTTTAATTTATTTTATTTTTTGGTTTCTTTATATAATTTCCTCCCTTTTACTGTAGTTATTTATTAAGGTGTTTCATTGCGATGTTCATGACTATTTAAATAATAATAAAAAAGTGTTTATCATATTTGTGGTCCTTCCATTCTTTTGGTAATTGTCATTTATGATAGTTTTTTTGTTTCAGATTTCCATGAAATTTTAATTTTGTAATATAAATATTTGCTAATCGCCCATCCCCAATGTTTAACCACTTCACAAATATACCGTCTGTGTCTGGCTAATGTGAGATATCTTAATAAAAGTGATTTAATATCCAGATATTTTTATTTGACAGTGCATGTGTGTCTGCTGTCCAATATATGTAACACATAGCATTTATGTGCTGTTAAGTCAGAAGTGAGATGTGCCATTCTCAGACTGAATGTGTTCTCTCTGCTGATGTGTAGACACACTATGCGGTGCCAGAAACGGCGGTGTCGCAGTCGGTGTCGCGGCTGGAGTCTCTCCAGGCGGTGGTGGAGTGCCAGCAGCCAGAGGCAGACTTATACAGGTACCATTCACAGTCAGATCACCGAAATCCTCCTCACAGTGAGCTTGATGCTGTTCTCAGTTCTGGGAGTCCTGACGCAGCACGTTCTCTCTTCTCAGGTTTGTCGGGAGAATAACAGTAACCCAACAAGGAGAGGAGATAGTCAGGTAAGACCAGCTTCAAATCTGAGATGAATACGGTTTTGACTATTTATAAAATCTATATGTAGAAATTATCTGTTTATTTATTATTAATGTTTTGTCATTTATTTTATGTAAATTGTATGCGTTTAAGTATTTAGGTTGTTTATTTTTTATTTGTTTGTTTGTTTATTTATATTTTTGCTTATTCCTTTCAGACCCTTAGGATCAGAGAACCTCCTGCTTCGAGGAGCAAGATTAAAAAACACCAAAGAAATCTTTGGTATGGCATTCACACCATCAGGGTCCAACTTAGGACATTTAAAGTCTACATGAACTTGTTTACTTATTTCGTAACTTATCACTGCACTTTACTCCCAAAAAACATTTGTAATGTTTAATCAAAATTGTGATCTTGCCAATGACACCTTTTGATGGTGTGAGCGTAACTGGAGTTGTATCATGCAGGTGTAGCCGTGTACACAGGCATGGAGTCCAAGATGGCTCTGAACTACAAGTGCAAATCCCAGAAGCGCTCTGCAGTGGAGAAGTATGTGTGTCATCATTTCCATTTCCATGTCACACAGCCGCTTTACATCAGCAGTTCTCAGTGCTCCATTATGACCACATCGTGTCTCGTGCAGATCCATGAATACATTTCTCATCATCTACTTGGGCATTATTTGCTGTTGAAGGCCACACACCCACCCACCCCCCCCCCCCTCTCAGCACTATTTTGAAGTACGCCTGGCAGGCAGAGAGCAAGTGGGATGAGCCGTTTTACAACCAGAAGACCGATCAGGAGAGAAACAGCAGCCAGGTCACTATAAAGTGTCTACACTCAGCTTATAATGGTTGTGTTATTTTACATTTAAAATTCATACTATGAGACGTCTGGCAGATCAGGTTTCATTAAGACTGCTGGTGAATTTCTCCTCACAGATTTTAAAGTTTATTTCCGACTTCCTGGCATTCCTGGTGTTGTACCAATCATTAATCCAATAGCGCTGTACGTGGGGATGTTGAGCTGGCAGACGTTTCTGGGCTTCTTTTTTTCATTGGCGGGGGAATTGGATCTGTGACCATGAAGAGACGAACAGAAGGTCAAGTCAAACACCTAGACTTCAATGAGGAGCTGGGGCAGGTGTGTGTGTGTGTGTGTGTGTGTGTGTGTGTGTGTGCGTGTGTGTGATTAGAACTGTTTGCCCAGCTATAATACTACCTGAGATGAGTAAACCATGCTAATGTTGCGCCCGCAGGTGGAGTACGTTTTCACAGACAAAACGGGAACCCTCACTGAGAACGAGATGCAGTTTAGGGAGTGTTCTATCAACGGGATCAAATACCAGGAGATCAACGGGAAGCTCGTCCCTGAAGGAATGACAGAAGACTCTCCAGACGGATCGGTGCCTTGTTTGGTAAGGTTCATTTGTACAATTCTGCTGGTGAGGATAGTGGTGCAGAAACACACTTTACCATTCCATTCATTTTCATTGTATGTAGTAAATTTGGAAAACATAATCAAAATAGTGAATTTCAAAAGAATCTTTCCTGTGGATGCTGTGAGTACTTCTTTGTATGAGTCGGATCTCAGCTTGTTTATCACAGTTGCACTATTAGGTTAGTGTTAAGTTATAGTGCCCTCTTGCATTGAAAATTCATGAAAGCTGGCATGTTTCCTAGGAATATTCTGTTGTCCATATGTTTTATGTTTCATGAAGTTTGGATGATATGATCACAAGATATAGGCTAATTAAACAATATGGGCCACACCCAAAGTCAATCAATGACAGAAACGTTTTTTGTTTTTGTTTTTGAGGAAATGGATACAGATATGATCAGCTTATTTGGGGAGACTTACGTTTTTGGCAAAAACTTGTTTTTTAAAAAAAAAATTGAGGAACATACTCGTTTTCACACAATGTACGAATATATACATTTTTTTAACATTAGGACATTCAGATTTGGCGTTATTAAGCCACTGAAAGTTGATTGGCAGCTGGCGGCAATGTTTTTTTAAATAGCCGAGTCATTTTAGAGGATAGGTTAAGACACCCGCCGAAGATGATGCATACCAATTTTCAACTTTATTGATCATACGGTTATGCCATAATTAAAGATTTTCAGTTGTATCACCGTCTATAGGTGCAATTTTGACACACTTTGCTTGGACTTCTAATGAACATTGAATGAAAAAGACATAAAATAACATCATGAAATACAATAAATATAAAAAACTTTTTTTAATTTCAGCTAGTTGCCATGGCATTTCTCATTTTAATTGAACTTGATGTACTAAAATAACTAAAACACATATGTATATTATTATTATTTAATACTATTATTATCAGGTATATAAATCAAAGTGTGTGTGTACACCTTTCAGAACGGGGAGGAGGAGTTGTTCCTGAAAGCCGTCTCACTGTGTCACACGGTGCAGATCAGTTATGATCAAACAGATGGGCCGGGAGACCCGTTCTCACATGCCAACGGCTTCTCGCCTCAGATGGAGTATTACGCCTCTTCTCCTGATGAGAAAGCACTCGTGGAAGCCACCAAGAGGTGAGAGCACAGCTGTAGCTCACATACGTCTGTGTTTTTTTGCAGTCAATGTGCCAAATATATTCTTTTGACCATGAATGTTGAAACATTTGTGGGAAGAAAAAACTAAATTTTTTTGGGTGAACTATATCTTTAAATGATCTTTTTGACTGCAGGATGGGTGTCACATTTATAGGAAGCCATGGAGAAATCATGGAGATTAAAACATTAGGAAAAGCAGAGAAGTATATCACGCTCTTCTGTTTATTTTAGCTCACTAAATGTGAACCGTATTCAGAAGGTTGTTTAGCTTTTAGAGTTGTCTGTTTAACAGCTGTCTTTCTGCACGCAGGTACAAACTCCTCCACGTTCTGGAGTTCGACGCGAACCGCAGGAGAATGAGTGTGATTCTGCAGAAGCCCTCAGGCATGTGCCTCTGAACACGCTTGTGCTGTTTAAGACTGAACCGCAGTGCGTGAGCGTTACCTAATGACCTACTGTCTCTCATTAGGTGAAAAGGTGCTATTCACAAAAGGAGCCGAATCAGCCGTTCTGCCCTACACCACGAGCGGAGAGATCGATAAAACCAGAGTCCACGTGGATGAGTTTGCTCTGGTGAGCTCTCTACATCATGCTGCCATGCTGGCTTACTAGTTCGCTCTAGTTAGTAGTAATCCTATTAAGGTTCGGTCACATTTACTGTTACTGTTGCAAAATTTTGTGGGCAAATTCCATTCATTTCAATAGGAATTCATGCGATTGGGAATTTCATCTCAGTCGTTCACGTTGACCAGCAGAAAGCCGTTTGGTTTTGAAAGTGACTTCTTTGTGAGCTGTGATTCACACATCCCTATATTATTGACAATGAAAAATTTATCATTTTTGTAAATTTTGCAAATGTGTTTATTTACAGTGACTTTTTTGGAAATTCAAATTGTTAAGTTTTTTTCTTTAGAACAATCTTCAAAAAATAAGACAATAACATTATTAAATGTTTTAGAGAATACAAAGTATTCTTAACTTTATTATTACATTTTACAACAAATAGCAGTTACAGAGAATTTTATTATTAAAGTGACGTGACATGTGGAATATGTCATGAAGAATCCGGCCCCAGAATATTGCAGAGACTTTGATTTCTGTAGGAAACAACTACCTAGACAATCACCTCGAAATGCCCTAACAGCTTCTCGCAAGCATGGATCGGCGAGCGCCTGCTAAACTTTTTCTTCAGACATCTAATAGTCTCGTTGAAATGTCAAGGTCTGGTCTGAGTTCAGCTTTTTTAATTCAAATGATGTTGTGGGAAGAGAGCTGACAGTAATAGGCTTCCTAGTTAATTCAGATGGGCTGAAAAAAACCCATGAGAGTGTCATCAGACCCACATCACCACTGTCACACACACACACACAGACAGACGGAGTTCTCTTAGAGGGAGTGTATTGGACTCAGGATGGTAAGACAAACAGCCACATTGAAATGCTCCTCCATACGCTGAATGCTCTCTATATCTGTGCTTAAAAGCATTAACTAGTTATGGTCATGGAGCTTTCAAGCAACTTCTTGGCCAGCAGTTCATTCTCAGTTCTCCTTTACATTAACTTTTGTATTACATTATTTTGTGTATAATACAGCAAATTTGATCCTTCATTTGTGTTTGAATCAGTAGAATGGACTTTCTTCCTCATGTTCCAGCAAATCATGTTCTTATTGGTTTGTTCCATCTCACTTTTGTAGAAGGGTTTGCGGACGTTGGTGGTGGCCTGCAGACACTTCAGTGCAGATGAGTATCAGGAAGTGGACCGGCGGCTCCATGAAGCCAGAACGGCTCTGCAGCAGAGAGAGGAACGACTGGTCGAGGTCTTCAACTTCATCGAGAAAGACCTGGAGCTGCTGGGAGCGACTGGGGTGGAGGACAAGTGAGTCACCACCACACACACACACACTCACACTCACACACTCACTCACTCTCACACACACAAACAAACACACACAAACAAACACACACACACACCCACACACTCACTCACTCACACACACACTCCACTCACACACTCCACTCACTCACACACACACACACTCTCTTTCTCTCTCTCTCTCACACACACTCACGCACACACTCAAGCTGCGTTTACACTGGCACAAAAAATCAGATTTTTGCTCACATCTGACACAGATCGGAATTTTTTGCACACGTGTAAACACAAAACCCCGCATGAGATCCGATTTTTTTGCATCCGATCTGAGCCACTTCCAAAGTTTGATTTTAATCGGATACACATCTGATATCTGGACATCCGACCTACATCTAAACACACATATCCGACAACTCCCAATGCGAGGGCGACACATTTGCTCATAAAGATTTTTAATGATGTTTTAATGCCGGCGTGCTGTATGCGCTCGCATTTTATTGAGATGGAAACTTTTTATAGGTAAGAAATTGCACATTCAGGAGCTGGTTTTCAACCCCCGCCCCGTGAATTTTGAAAATACAACAGCTAAAAGCTACGTATATTTCTCAGCAATGAGGTGATAACTAGGCAGTTTTTGTAATTAAACCGACAAGCTTGTTTGCAATGCTTCACAATCGCTCGCTCGCACGTGGGTGCATGCGTTCGTTCGTTCGTTCTCTCTCTCCTTAATTAATTCGAATTAATTTCAATAAATATCAACTTTTTCACTAAAGAATTCTACCTCTAACGGAGCTGTAGATAAAATAGTCTAACAAATTAAAATTACCGTTATTTTCCAGCCTTTATCCAATCAGTCAGATTTTGTGCTGCAAAACATCCATGACAGCCGTTGTCCATGCTGGCAAATAATAATGGCCATTCGACGTGAATTATATAAATAATTTTAAAAGCACAGCCATTTAAAACCCGAGGGTTTACCATGTGCATAGTAAAGCGATCACTGCAGACAATCCTTTTGGGTGGGAATTAATGTAAACGCAGATATCGAATACCAGTTGTGTCTAAAGTGAATGTAAACAGATGTGCCAAAAAAATCGGATATGGTCAAAAGTTGGACTATGGGCATTAAGACGCAGTGTAATAAAAGCCAGCCTCACACACACTCAATTCACTCAACTCTCTCTCACACACCAACTCTCACACACACACACCAACTCTCTCACACACTCACACACTCTTCACACAAAACACTCTATCAACCAACCACAATCTCACCACACACACACACACTCTCTCTCTCACACACACAACACACACACACACAAAAAAACACAAACACACACACACAAACACACACACTCTCACACACACACACTCTCTCACACAACACACACACACACACACTCTCACACACAGTCTCACACACACAGTCTCTCTCACACACAAACACACACACACACCACACACTCCTCTCTCTCAACACCACACAACTCACACCAAACACCACACACACATCACTCAACTAAATCACTTATCTCCCTCACTCACTCCACTCCTCCACACACCACACTCACACACTCTCACTCTCTCACACACAACACACACACACACTCTCACACCCAACACACACTCACACACAAACACACTCACACGCAAACTCTCCCACATGACTAATAATGGATGCTGGAGTGGAGACGGTTCTCACTACACAAGTAAATTCTTCTGCTACATGGAATTCTTTGACAGCTACAGTTTGATCACGCTGTCATTTAAAAGATAATAAAAAACATGCATAATGGAATTCAGTTATTTTACATATTTAGTATTTAGATTCATAATAAATCTTTTGAAATGAATTAAATGGAAAAAAAAAAATATGAAACTTAATGAAAGTTGTATAAAAAAACAAAAATATATTCTTTATATGGTAATTCTTGATTCTGTAATCCATATTATAGTATTTGTACAAATAAAATTTAATATTTAAAAATCTACGTAAAAAAATAATTACTAACATGGAATAAAAATAAAGATGGGACACAATAAAATCATAGTACCCTCATGGACCGGCCAACATAATTGGGTAAATAAATGTACAACGGCTTGCAGCTATTGGTCAAAATTTACTTTTCAGTCATTACCTTCAGCAAGTATGAAAATAATAGGAAAACAACGCCAAAACCTGGACATTTGAGCAGAAAAATCCAGCAAGGATATTTCTGGAGATAAAACTGACAGAGGATTCACAAGTTTGCACGTTTTGTGACATTAGGATGTGTATTAAATATTCATATATCTATTTATATCTATATATATATATGTTAAAATGGATATAAGGGCATATTTGCTGAAAACTGATAGTAGTTGAGAAAGTATTAGCCTATAGCGTTTGCCTTTCTGTTGCTAATAAAAGCAAATGCTGTAATACTTTCTCATATAGTGTTTAAAGGTTTGTTCTAATAATTTATTAGAAGTGTTAAACAGACTGTAAACTAGTGAAGACAGAGGATGGATGCTGACGCTTAGCACTGAAGAACTAGAACTGTGAGTACTCTGTGTGACAGTATATTGTCAGCAGGCAGTGATGATAGTGACAGTGGTGTGATGACTTCACACTCCGCTCGTGATTATTGGCTAGAGAGCAGGAAGTCAGCAGTGAGTCAGTGTGTAAGTTTTATGTGTGTCAGTTTTATGCAAACTGCTGCTAATGCAGTTTGACATGTCGCCGTGAATCACGCAGCTCTCTGTGCTCTTAAGGCCAGCCGTCAGTCTCTGTCTACATGTCAGCAGCAGCACTATTCATGCAGGGACACACGAACGTGTCTGGAATCGTGCTGTCGTTGTGATTTCCATGAGCCTTTTGACAAACCTTTAAAACTGTACAACGGAGGCACATACACGTCCTCCCTAGTCTGCTCACTGAGCATCTTCAGAGAAATCCTTAGAATATCTGACAGTGAACGGCTTCACTGTTTTCATCACTGAGCGACTCTACAGAACTTTATAGCAGTGGCAAGCGGTGACTTCTTTAACCTCTAATTTATTTATCAGAGGCAACAAATAAGAAACTCCCATGACCGGAGTAGGGCTCTTGCCAGGAATAAACATTTGGTGTCTTCCCACATGCCTTCACACTCATACAGTGGGGAAAAAAAGTATTTAGTCAGCCACCAATTGTGCAAGTTCTCCCACTTAAAAAGATGAGAGAGGCCTGTAATTTTCATCATAGGTATACCTCAACTATGAGAGACAAAATGAGAAAAAAAAATCCAGAAAACACATTGTAGGATTTTTAAAGAATTTATTTGCAAATTATGGTGGAAAATAAGTATTTGGTCAATAACAAAATTCATCTCAATACTTTGTTATATACCCTTTGTTGGCAATGACAGAGGTCAAACGTTTTCTGTAAGTCTTCACAAGGTTTTCACTGTTGCTGGTATTTTGGCCCATTCCTCCATGCAGAGCTCCTCTAGACAGTACTGTTTTGGGGCTGTCGCTGGGCAACAAGAATTTTCAACTCCCTCCAAAGATTTTCAATGAGGTTGAGATCTGGAGACTGGCTAAGCCACTCCAGGACCTTGAAATGCTTCTTACGAAGCCACTCCTTCGTTGCCCGGGCGGAGTGTTTGGGATCATTGTCATGCTGAAAAACCCAGCAACGTTTCATCTTCAATGCCCTTGCCGATGGAAGGAGGTTTTCACTCAAAATATCACGATACATGGCCCCATTCATTCTTTAGTTTACACGGATCAGTCGTCCTGGTCAATTTGCAGAAAAACAGCCCCAAAGCATGATGTTCCCACCCCTGCTTCACAGTAGGTATGGTGTTCTTTGGATGCAACTCAGCTTTCTTTCTCCTCCAAACACGACAAGTGGAGTTTTTACCAAAAAGTTATATTTTGGTTTCTTCTGACCATATGACATTCTCCCAATCCTCTTCTGGATAATCCAAATGATCTCTAGCAAACTTCAGACGGGCCTGGGACATGTACTGGCTTAAGCAGGGGGACACATCTGGCACTGCAGGATTTGAGTCCCTGGCGGCGCAGTGTGTTACTGATGGTAGCCTTTGTTACTTTGGTCCCAGCTCTCTGCAGGTCATTCACTAGGTCCCCCCGTGTGGTTCTGGGATTTTTGCTCACAGTTCTTGTGATCATTTTGCCCCCACGGGGTGAGATCTTGCATGGATCCCCAGATCGAGGGAGATTATCAGTGGTCTTGTATGTCTTCCATTTTCTAATAATTGCTCCCACAGTTGATTTCTTCACACCAAGCTGCTTACCTATTGCAGATTCAGTCTTCCCAGCCTGGTGCAGGTCTACAATTTTGTTTCTGGTGTCCTTTGACAGCTCTTTGGTCTTGGCCATGGTGGAGTTTGGAGTGTGACTGTTTGAGGTTGGGACAGGTGTTTTATACTGATAACAAGTTCAAACAGATGTCATTAATACAGGTAACAAGTGGAGGAAAGAGGAGCCTCTTAAAGAAGAAGTTACAGGTCTGTGAGAGCCAGAAATCTTGCTTGTTTGTAGGTGACCAAATACTTATTTTACCGAGGAATTTACCAATTAATTCTTTAAAAATCCTACAATGTGATTTTCTGGATTTTTTTTTCTCATTTTGTCTCTCATAGTTGAGGTATACCTATGATGAAAATTACAGGCCTCTCTCATCTTTTTAAGTGGGAGAACTTGCACAATTGGTGGCTGACTAAATACTTTTTTGCCCCACTGTATATACACACATCACACACACACAAGATTTTTCAAGCAAAACAAATAGAAGAATAATAACAAATTGGTGCAACCAGCTGAATCCGTTGTGAAATCTGCACGTGGAAATCTTTCATCCTCATGCAAAAATCCCAGTGGTGTGAATTCCTGTTGAAATGAGTACGTCACATAATGTTACTGTGATTGTACCTTAAAGGGTCATGAAACCCCCTCGTTTCAGCACTGGTTAGTTCTCACCACAGTTTTAAAAAATGCTAAAAAAGTGGGTGTGGTGTGGTGTGCAGCGGAGCAGAGGAGGGGGAAGAGGGGAGACAGACAACACCACACACAGCTTAGTGTTCAGACAGTTTCATTTCGCTCCCATCGAGTTAAAAACACAAATAAATGCACAGCCATTTGCACTCTGCATCGAAAACAAATGAACGCGCTGTTGCACCTCTGAGAACTTTTAAGGCTTATTCTGTGGTGTTATATAAGCCTTTTGACGGGTTGTGTCACAGAGCTGTAAAAACGGTTATGCTCACCAAGTGAATGAATCGCGTTTGTGCCGAACTCTTATTACAAAGCAAAAAAACAAACGTCTCTTCAATCGAATACCATACAAACTACCCTTCCAAGCAAACCACCCTTCATTCCATTAACGTTTCTCTCAGTTAATGTACGCAGTATCACAGTCTGAAACGTCTGTCATAGCAAATCAACACATGCTGTTGTGAATAATTAAGCAAAGCCTCTTCTCATAGGATAAGAACACGCGGGCTCATGAATAATTTATTAGACACCGACACGTCATCGATGTACTATAGTCCATTGCCGCGTCACAAATTGGGACGTCAACACAATGTAGATTTTAAACCCGTAAGATGAAAATAGTGCAAAAAAGCTTAAAATTAACTAAAATTAACAGTTTTCTCCAACAGTTAAAATTATTGGATGCTAACGTTGTCTTCTATGATGTGCAACACAAACACCTCTGCTAAACTCTCAGAAAAAGTAGTCTGGGGTTTCATGACCCTTTAAGGGTCAGAGAGTGTAAGAGTAATCAGGACAAACACATTTATAACTTGATGAAGACACAATCAGTGAGGCACTTTCACACATGATGACTGTAGATATCTAGATGGTTTGAGTTTTGCTTTGGTGATGGTGAGCTGTTTGTGTGTGTGTCAAATGTGAATAGCTGCTTGTTAATCTGCACATTTAATCGGGCCTCAGGGAAGACCACAAGCCGTGACTACATCTGCAGTCATGTGTTTGGCATTCTCTACAGCATAATGCTGCTGTCTCGAGAGAAAATGCCACCAGTTTATTACTGTGTAAAGTCAAGGCTAAAATATACAGTTCAGAACATACTACTGAACTTCTGTGAAGGAAATGCACAAGCTTATTTGAATTGATCCTTCATTTACTATTTTGTGTACCCAAAAAAATATATATAATCCAGACAAGAAACTCCATATTAAAGGAATCATTCCACAATATATATTTTATTAAATAACATAAAAATATTTTGATGTATATTGAGTGAATCAGATGCTTGACAGTTGTACCAACCATATGACTTTTATTTATTGGTCATTTTGTTTTCCATGGATGGCCATTAGTGCCGAAGAGAAAATAAAAAAAACACAAAACTAAAATATAATAAAGTCATTGGTATAATTTGTATAATTGATAAAAAAGTGCCTTGATTTTCATGTTGTTGATGAAAAACCATCCCGGACAACTTTCCAGCAAGACCGGTGATAAAAAATAATTTCCCACTTGGTATACACATCATTGATGGTTAAGTTGTGTAATGTTGTGTGAAAGGTTTTTTTAGTATATAAAAAAAGATTTAATTAAATTTTCTGTTAGTTTAGGTCTGATCAGTGGTGTGTGGCAGCGTTATTCTCATTAACTTATAAATTAAAAACCATTTGAAAAAAAGCATTAACTGATGTGAAATAAAATATCACTTTATATATTTATATTTATTATTATTATACCATATATTTAATTTCAGGCTAGTTGCAAACGGCAACATTTCTTAAAAAAAAAAAAAAAAGACAAACCAAAAAAAAATTCATAACTTAAGTCAATTAATTAAAATGAAATCAGAAAATGTAAAAATAAAAACAAATTAAAAATATTAATAAAAACTATAACAAAATAATATAGATCAATAGTATAATCGTACAATGGTTAAAATAGTATATAAGGATTTTAAAGTTAATAAAATATTTTTTAATATATTATACAATTTTAACAGTAATAAAAGCAAGTTAGTTTGTTTGAGTTTCCCTCTTTTCTTTGCTTTCAAATGGCTTGTAAAAGTGCAGTTCGGTGTCAAGCAATTGTTCATTTGAGTTTTCCCTCTTTTCCTCTGATTTCTTCACTTTCAAATAGCTTGAAAAAGCGCCATGCGCATTTTACTTTCACTTTCAAACAGCCTATATCAACATATCAACGTAATTCACATTAGCCTAATAAAATAACAATACTTATGGGATACACAAAGTTTAAAAAAAAGTAATCAGCAACACTGTGGAACCAAATAAATAAGAAATATAGAATGTTTATTAGCAAAACTAATAAGAAAGCTTAGAGGCACGACATACACCTTGATGTAAAATAAAATAAAAACGTTTAAAATAAAGGTAATCAGTAACCACTGTTGGAACCCAAATACAAGAAACAAATGTTTAACAAACTTCCAGCAATAGGACTTTTCAAATCTAAAATATTGCCAAACAGTGCCTTGGCATTTCACTTTCTAAACAATCTTTGCATCATCTGTCTTTCTCACCTACTCTTGTCAGCAGCTCGACTCGCTCTCCCACGTGATAAATAAAATCTGACCTCATGCTCCAGATGCCCACGGTCATTCAGAGACCCACGGTTCGGCACGCTGCATTGAGAGTTTAGTTTTTTTTAAAGTGTCTATCCTCTAACTGAACTAGGCTAAATTATTTTTGTTACTATAAAAAAATCTAAACGACGGTGGGGGGCGGTGCTGCGGTAGGCAAATGACGTAACCGAAAACACCGTCTATAGCAGCAAGCCTAGTCTTCACTGCATCAAAATATATTATTTTTGATTGTGGTTGTGTTGTTACTGTGGGCTATAAAATTCAGATGCTCTGACCTGCTGTGGTGTGTGATGTTTTTCGTGTGTGTGTGGGGTGTGGGTGTGGGTGTGTTCGGTATAGGTTGCAGGACAAGGTCCAGGAAACGATTGAATCTCTGCGACTTGCTGGGATCAAGGTGTGGGTGTTGACCGGTGACAAGCATGAGACGGCGGTTAGCGTGAGCCTCTCTTGTGGTCACTTCCATCGCACCATGAACATCCTGGAGCTCGTGCAGCAGAAATCAGACCGCGAGTGTGCCGAGCAGCTCCGCAGACTAGCCCGCAGGTACAACACCTTAGCGCACCCTTTCTGTGAGATTTCAAGCCCTGTTTATACTCTCTTTCATTCAGAGTGGCATTTCACACAAGCATGATACCAAGATGGCGCCGCTGAGTTCGGATGTCGTCCAGGTCGCTCCACTTAGATTGTGCTTTTATTTACTTTTGTACTTTCTTTTGCTCTCTCTTTTTACACACATATTGTCTGCACTGATCACTTACAACAAAAGAACACTTTTGGACATCGGACACTGCTACACTAACCTGTTTCAGGACACTTTATCCTCCAACCCATCGTGGCCATCTGAGATCCTCCGGAACGCCGAGATGAACAATGGCCACCTGAATAACCCACCACGGCGACGGATTAAGAAACACCGCGGGAAGCTCGCTGGGATTCGCAACAGACTGAGGCAAAGAGCACAAAGCCCTCCTCTGCCGAGCATTCTGCTTGCCAATGTCCAATCCTTAGAGAATAAGTTGGACGATCTTAGAGCCAGGATAAGTTTCCAACGGGACATTAGGGACTGTAACACCCTTTGTTTGTCTGAAACATGGCTAACGACCTTGGTCCCGGACACTGCCTTTAACGCCGTCTGATAACTTCTCTGTTTTAAGCATGGACAGAACAGCCGAGGCCCGGTAAATCCAAAGGTGGTGGAGTGTGTTTCATGATTAACAACAAATGGTGTGACCCCAGGAATATCTCCACTCTGCCGCGCTCCTGCTCGCCTCATCTGGAACATTTATCCATTAATTGCCGCCCATTCTATTTGCCCCAGGAGTTTTCATCAATCGTTGTTACTGCTGTTTACATTCCACCACAGGCAGACACCAGCTTGGCTTTGTCTAAGCTTCCGATTGACTCAGCGGGTACTAAAACAAAACATTACGACCTGCTTTTATCATCGCGGGGGACTTTAACAAAGCCAACCTCAGGCAGGTCAACTTTTATCAACATATATCCTGTCCAACCAGAGGTCCGAATACACTGGATCATTGCTACTCTCAGTTTAAGAATGCCTACAAAGCTCGCTCACTACCGGCTTTTGGCAAATCGGACCATGCCGCCATTTTCCTCACACCGGAATATAAACAAAAGCTCGTTCAAGAACCCCCGGTGCAGAGAGTAGTGACACGCTGGTCCTCCCACTCAGAAGTTATGCTACAAGCGGCTCTTGATGATGTCGACTGGGACATGTTCCGAGCTAGTTCATCTGACGTCAGCGAGTTCACAGATGTAGCATTAAGCTTTGTAAACACGCTAACCGAACAAGCAACAGATACAAAAACTGTAAGGACCTTCTCAAATCAAAAACGTGGGTGGACAGAACAATCCGTGCCGCAGTAAACAAACGCACTGTTTACTATACAACGCCGGTCTGTCGTCGGGGAACATGAATGAGTACAAAGCATCGTGCTATGATCTCCGACGGGCGGTAAGAGCTGCCAAACTCCGATACAGGGAACGAATAGAGTCTCATTTTCAGCTCAATGACTCTCGACGCATGTGGCAGGGACTGAGAACCATCTGTACCTTTGGAAATAAATCCTCTGCAGCTGTGAGAGCAGACCCGTCAATGACTCTCGACGCATGTGGCAGGGACTGAGAACCATCTGTACCTTTGGAAATAAATCCTCTGCAGCTGTGAGAGCAGACCCGTCGCTGGCTGACGAGTTAAACTCTTTCTACAGCCGCTTTGAATGCAATCGAGGCAGCACGACTCTGCTGATCAGCGCGTCAGGATGCTGCAGACAGAGCAGCGATAATCATGTAATCACTGTGTCGGAGGACGAGGTTCGGAGGGCCCTAAAGCGAGTGGACGTCAGGAAAGCAGCAGGTCCTGATGGGATTTCTGGCCGTGTTCTGAGGTCCTGTGCTGATCAGCTCGCTGGTTTGTTTACATCCATCTTTAATGAGTCCCTTGCTACCTCAGTGGTTTCCACCCCCTTTAAAAAATCTGTCATCATCCCTGTGCCTAAGAACAATAACCCCTCTTGCCTGAATGACTATCGTCCAGTTGCCCTCACGTCAATAGTCATGAAGGTCTTTGAGAAACTTATAAAGAACAACATTTGCTCCTCCATCCCTGATACTTAAACCCACTTCAGTTTGCCTATCGCCCCAACAGATCTACTGAAGATACCATCTCTCACGTCCTGCACTCTTCCCTCATGCACATTGACAGCAGCAATGGGAACTATGTAAGGCTGCTATTCATCGACTATAGCTCAGCTTTCAATAACTATAGTCCCCATCAAGCTAGCTTCTAAACTCTTGGACCTTGGCCTGAATTCTTCACTCTGCAACTGGATTCTAGATTTCCTCACTAGTAGACCTCAAGTAGTGAAAGTAGGCCAGTTCACCTCCAACTCCATCACCCTGAACGTGGGAGCTCCACAGGGCTGTGTCCTGAGTCCTCTGCTCTACTCTCTCTACACCCATGACTGCGTGTCTTCCCACAGCTCCACATCTATCATCAAATTTGCTGATGATACTGTGGTTCTGGGCCTCATTTCCAACAACAATGAGGCCCGCATACTTGGATGAGGTAGAGAAACTCACATCATGGTGCAAGGACAATTGTCTCTCTATGAATGTGAGTAAAACTAAAGAGCTGATTGTGGACTTCAGGAAGCGACAGCAGCGGCCCTATACTCCTCTTATGATCAGTGGGACCCCAGTGGAGAGGGTGAGCAGCTTCAAGTACCTTGGTGTAAACATCTCCGAGGACCTGACTTGGACTTCACACATCCAAACTCAGGTTAATAAAGCCAGACAAAGACTGTACCATCTGCGACAGCTGAGAAAATTCAGGGTTTCGCCAGCAATCCTGAAAACTTTCTATTCAGGGCCCATAGAAAGTGTATTGACTCAGTGTATCTCAGTTTGGTATGGGAACAGCTCCAGTCAAGAATGTAAAGCCCTGCAGAGAGTTGTGCGCTTAGCTGAGCGCATCTCAGGGTCTGCTCTCCCCTCTCTACAGGACATCTACCTCAAACGCTGCAAAAGCAGAGCTGTTAAAATCATCAAGGACTCAACCACCCTGGTAACTGTCTTTTAATTTTGCTTTCAATCTGGTAAGCGCTTACTTAGCCTGATGGCAAAAACCGAGAGACTTAGGAGGAGCTTCTTCCCCCAGGCCATCAGGCGCCTAAACTCAAACTCAGTCTCTTAACACCAACATGACTTCCCTTAATTATCAGTAAGACACTTAATATATTGACATTGTCACTTGCACTCAGCAATTTCTGTAATATTTATTTATTTTCTTTTTTTACCCTATGCGCTATGTAACTACCATGTACAAAACTGTTGCAAATTCTTCTTGTACATTCTGCTCATCTTATATTTGATTAACTCTACAGTATACGTCCTGCGCGTTTTATTTATTCTTATTTTTCCATTACCTATTTTATATATAATTTTCTTGTGTTTGTTTTCTTTAATAATTGCACTGTCCATGGAGCGGACCTGACTTACATTTCACTGCTGGTCATATATTCTCTATATAACCATGTATGTGACAAATAAAAAAATCTTAATGTGACAGTGGTTTTCTCCTTCCGTGTTGAATGGAAATATCAGACTAAATATGTAGGACTGATTGTTTGAGATAGGTGTGATGTGTGCCTGTGTTTGTGCAGGATCAAAGAGGATCATGTGATCCAGCATGGGCTGGTCGTGGACGGGGCCAGCCTTTCCCTGGCTCTGCGGGAGCATGAGAAACTCTTCATGGAGGTGTGTAAGAACTGCTCGGCGGTGCTCTGCTGCAGAATGGCACCTCTCCAGAAAGCCAAGGTGAGTCACCTAACACCTTGTGTCCGATTGTTGACGTTTCACTCTATCCTCACGAGGCCAGAGGTCACGCACACTAATATGGCCGGTCCCTGCTAAATTGCCCCACATTGGCCTGTTGTTTTCACACTGTTTTCCTGTTTAGCACTGTATAAATACAGGTGACTTGACTTGTTCTCATAGCGCTGGTGTTAACGGCTGCGGTGTGTTTGGCAGGTGGTGAGACTGTTGAAGACTTCTCCTGAGAAGCCTATTACATTAGCCATCGGAGATGGAGCCAACGACGTCAGTATGATCCAAGAGGCTCACGTTGGTATTGGTAGGTGCCGAACAGGAGAAGATGTGGCGTGCAATTCAAATGTCTTCCGATCACGCTAACAGAATGAAACTCCACACAGGAATCATGGGCAAAGAAGGAAGACAAGCCGTAAGAAACAGCGACTATGCAATCGCCAGGTTCAAGTTCCTTGCCAAATTGCTGCTTGTGCACGGCCATTTCTACTATATTAGAATAGCAACCCTTGTGCAATACTTTTTCTACAAGGTACGTTGGGAGCTGTTTGTGTTGCTTTCAGGCTGGGAGTGATTGTTGCTGGAGATTTGCGTTTTAATGACGCTCTGTTTTGTTTTCTTGTAGAATGTGTGCTTTATTACTCCCCAGTTTTTATACCAGTTCTTCTGTTTGTTCTCACAACAAGTAAGTGTCTCTCCCTGACATATATCAATGTAGTACGTTACTCAAGACGTGGACACATTCACATTTTTGCTGTTGCTTACTTTTAGAAATCAGCAGAAGTCAGTTAAGTCTGGAGGCTTCAGTTTGACCTTTGACACTGTGCGTGATCGTAGTCCCGTTTCATTTTTAGTGTGGATGCTTAACATGCTCTCTTGTGCTTTGCAGACCCTTTATGACAGCGTGTATCTGACGCTGTATAATATCTGCTTCACCTCTCTGCCCATACTGGTATACAGTCTGTTTGAGCAGCTGGTGCATCCACATGTTCTGCAGAGCAAACCAGCACTTTACAGGTACAGCATCAGGAGAAGAGCTCAAGCGCTGAGCTTCCCAACCCTGATCCTAGAGACCCCTCAACAGTACAGTACACACTGCCGTTCTCTACTGGGGCTGTCAACAGGACTGACAAATTAGTTTTTGTTTTTTTCACTGAAAGATTTGCAAAACTCATATTTATTTATTTATTTAGGGGAAAAGAATAGTGAAAACCAGATTTTTAAATCACTAGTCCACAAAACGGCAAAAATAGTTTCGTAGTAAAGTGAATAAAATGAGCAAACCAAAGATTAAACAAACTATCTCAGGACAGTTCTAGTGTTGATTTTATTTAAAGTTTTGTTTAAGTGATAAGTCAATAATTCATAACACCATGTTTTATCCTATTTTCAGGGTGTCACTGTTATTAGTGTTTTTCTGTAAATAATTTATTTCTATTTAAATATATTTTTATTTTAGTTTTAGTAAATTTAGTACCAGGGTCATATTGTTTGAAATAAAATAAACATTACCTGAAAAAAAAATAATAATAATAAACTTTATTTTCATTTCCTCATTTTCGTTTAGTTTAAGTTGAAGCACTAAAATTAACTGAAACTGAAATAAAAATATTTATTAACGGATTGTTCTGGTCCTTGATTCTGATTGGCTGAGCCGCGTTCGAAGATGTTGTAAATGACTCTACAAAGTAACATACAGCTTTGTTTATGTTTGTGTGTTGCTCTGCAACCACTTTGTTGAAACCACAACTGATTCTGAGGAGCTACATTGTTTGGCGGAAGAATAATGATTTTATTATCATTACACTTTATTTGCTCTGTTTTATTCTGTGAAAACTTACTACGTATATGGAATAACCGTTTTATAAAAGCAATAAGCCCCGTGAAACCGTGATTTACAGTGAATTTATAACAGCTGAGGTGGTTTTAGGCACTCGGCTTCGTGTCGTACCTAACAACACCCCTTAGCTGTTATAAATTCACTGTAAACCACGGCTTCACGAGGCTTATTGCTTTAATACATATTTAAAAACAAACTAAAATTAATAAAAATGACAAAAATACACAACAAAATTACTAAAATTGTACAATTTAAATGAAAACAAAAAATATATAAAAAAGAAAAAACTATAATAGTATATCAGGATGCTAAAATTACACTGTTTAGTACTTCAACTTACAACTTATTTTATTTCAGTTCTCATTTTTTAGCTTTATTTCAATTATTTACAGTTATTTTTAATAGTTTAAGTTAACAGTTACAACAACAACAAAAAGTACCTGCACCAAAAGTAAATGGGGGTCAGTTTTAATTTAATGTTGGCTGTAATGGGAATATGAGCCTGTTTTGTTGTTTTATTTTCCCCACAAATCAGGATTAAATGATGTTCTTTCCCTTCATCAGAGACATCAGTAAAAACTCCCTGCTGTCCTTCAAAACCTTCTTGTACTGGACTTTCCTGGGCTTCTGCCACGCCTTCGTCTTCTTCTTTGGCTCCTACATCCTGATGGGAGAAGACACCACACTGATGGGAAACGGACAGGTCAGCGTCTCTCCAGCGTCACCTCCTTCTTCTCTCCTCTTCTCTTATTCACGCTCATGTGTGTCTGTGGCAGGACTGTTATTGTGCTAGCATGAAAGTTGTCTTTGATATCCTCCACAAAGCAGCATTCTGTATAGATCTCAGAGATGCTCTCTGAATGATTCAGCTAGAAGCGCTTAAGGTAATGAATGCACTGAGTGAGACGTTAACAATGTTAGTGACTATTGATTAACTCCAGCTTACAGACACAAAGCCTCAATCGTCCAACTAATTACACCGTTATCTGGCACATTTGTACCGTACTGTTGGCTTTTACTACTTATCCATATTCTCTCTCTTTTTCTGCTTCTCTCTTTCTCTTTCTTGCCGTGCATGCTCTCAGATTTTGCGAGCTAACAGGCAACTGGTAAGAGTTGACTGGATTCCAGTTGATGCATGTGTCCTCTCTAATGAGCAGCTGTCCCTCTGGTTTGGTTTTGCTGCCCGCTGTATGAGCGGCTCTGATCTCTATTCTTTTGATACTCTGCCATCCTCAATTATGGGGATGCGTATGGCGGGGGGACAAGATCCCCCCCCACCCCCCCATATGACATGTTTATAACCACGGTGGGCTAATTTAATAATTTTGTCATACAGTCTTTCAAATCTGTGTTTCTTTCTTGCAGATGTTTGGAAACTGGACGTTTGGCACTTTAGTATTCACTGTGATGGTTATTACGGTCACGCTGAAGGTGAGCTCATACGTAAATGCAACACATACGTGGGTTTTTAAATGGCACGTGAGCTTCATTTGCACCGTTCTCTCCACAGCTGGCCTTAGAGACTCATTTCTGGACGTGGATGAACCACTTTGTCACATGGGGCTCCATCGCCTTCTACTTCATCTTCTCCTTGTTTTATGGCGGCATCATCTGGTACTGTATTGCCTGCGTTTTCCCATAATGCCTTCAGAAAAGCAAGCATAACATTCTGTATTGCCGTTTGTTTGTAAATGTTTTTACAAATTCATTTGAACTTTGACTGAACTTTAAAGAAATCATGCTTGTTACACGTTATATTTACTTACTATTCTAATAACAGTGAAGTATAGTAGTAACCCTAATCCTGACACTAACCATATAGTAAGTGTATGTAGTTAATTAATATTACTCTGTACTTAAATGCATAATTATACAGTAACAAGGACACCTTAAATAGTGTAACCCAATATAATATAATAATCTTTTCCTCTAATTTGCAAATAAATAAAACAAACATATGTCAAGTGGTAGTGTACACACAAATCCCTTCAATATTCAGCGTTTTTTAATGTATTTTATGTATTTATTTTAGATGATGTAATTTACATTGTAAATTGTGAAAAAGCATTTTTCACTGAATAGAATCAATGATCTAGTGGCCAGAACAGGTATTTTTCTACAGATGTATATATGTTTGTTTCATTTTTAAAATGTGAGACGCAGCACAGTGGCTTGGGAAAAGAGCGCCGGGTCTTGAGATGCATTTTCTTTCTGTTTTTTAAGTTGAACTAACTGTAACTTGACACGCGTT
The DNA here is from genome assembly GCA_018155175.1 of Sinocyclocheilus anophthalmus. Lineage (NCBI taxonomy): Eukaryota > Metazoa > Chordata > Actinopteri > Cypriniformes > Cyprinidae > Sinocyclocheilus > Sinocyclocheilus anophthalmus. The sequence continues at coordinate 117,252 of JADLZN010005146.1, read as the reverse complement.
TTAAAAAAACATGCCATTAATGCATGAGATTTTGATGTTTTTTGTAGTCATACTCTAAAATCTTGCATCTGCTGGAAGTGAGGTTTTTTTTTTCCCTTCAAATCCTTGTCCAGTAATCAACAATGACATGAGTCACTGATTAAAAGGAGTGGGATAAATTGTCAACATGCTTGTTTTTGTCTGTCCTGTGTGAGGAAGTGGAAGTCGAGAACAATGTCTAAATTGGTAACTTTCCTTTCTAAATAGTTTTTATTGAATTGTTGATTTGCAGGTGATAACCGTTCGCTCTTTGGCGACATACTCTGGAATACAGTCGAAATGCTGTGCTCAGTATTTGGCTCTGAAACAGTTGCCCGATTGCTCATTAGTTGGATTTTGGACAGCATTATCAAACGCTTGTTGGAGTCTAATTGAAGTTTTCCTCTCCGTTAGGCCATTTCTTCACACACAGGACATGTACTTCGTCTTTGTTCAGCTGCTGTCCAGCGGCTCGGCCTGGTTTGCCATCATCATCATCATCATCACCTGCCTGTTTCCAGATGTCATCAAGAAAGTCTTCTACAGGCACCTGCAGCCCACCAGCACGCAGAAATCTCAGGTGAGCGTCAGACTTCCACCACAAACGCTCGAGCTCTGATTGAGATGGAGTGAGAGTGTGTGTGTCACATGTGCAAATGTGCGAGATTTATGCTTTCAAAAATGACACCAGTGAAGTAACACAGCATGTGGCTCACGTCACCACCTGCATGACTTCTCATGCAGCTCCCTTCACTTAACTCATTTTGCCTCACTACAATCACCAGCATTCATCACACTATTATAAAATCTCTGCAGCGGGCAATTATTATGGTCCTGGACCTTCACAATGTTGATGCATCTTGCGCTGCATGGTTTTAAGTTATCCTAATAAACAATGGCAGGTTTGTAGCGTCCAGCTGCTTGCTTGCTTCATCTCGAGGTTGCTTGCTGTAAATATGTATTGTGTGAACCATTTTGAAAAAGGTCCTTTCTGACAGGGTATTACCGTTCCTCATTTAGTGACGTAATCCTCATTTACTTCGATTAGGATTGTCCAGAACTAAACTTTCAGTAAGTCCTACACCAATTCCACTGGGGGGGAATTAAAAACATTCCATGATTCTCAATTTTCTATAGAGCAACTTTTATTTAAAAGTTTAATATATTCAATTGTTAATTAATCATGGCGTGTAACCTCCAAGAGTGTCCATTCTACTGATTATTTTGGTGCCTCCTTTAACGACCCTGGTATTCTTTAGCGAAGTTTTTTCACTGGGGGAAAATGAAGTTTGATCCGTTGTCCTGTCATAGGGATGTTGATCTATTTGCACAGCTCTACAATTCAGCACTCAGCATTCATGCTTTTACCCTCGTTATAAAATAACCTTAAAAGATTTCCACAAGAAGCCGACCCCAAAGCCACCCGCCTATCATCATGAACCATGGCGCTTGTGGTGTTTTAAAATACCCTGTTTGGCGATTCATTTACCCACACGGCATTTTACAAGGCTGAAAATGCAAACTTTTGAAAACTCGTTTCAAAAGTGCACATTTTTTGAAAATGATACCATTATCATCTGTGTAAACTACCAAAAAAAAATTATAATAATAATAACATGAATTTGTGAAAACGTTGACGTGCTTTTCACATGTTCGGTGTATAAGTATGTGCACAGGTGTGAAGTGTTTATGTACAAAGTGCCATTGCCATCTACTGGCCTGGCATGAATAATACAGGATTTTTAGTCATTTTTGCGTATCTGTGTGAAACGGTTGTCGTCTGTGCACAAAACTTTTCAAAAATGCAAAGAAAAAACTTCCCCTTTTAGTGCGTCGTTGTCGTGTAAACGTACCCTTTGTTTGAGATTGTTACACCCGTTCGTTCTTCCATTCTGCTTGAAGTATATCAGGCACTTAAAGCCATAAACTCTCTGATTATGCGCCGGCGTTTCTTTTGATATGCGAAAAATCAAACACCAAAAGCTAAGCTGCAGTTTTAAAATAGTTTCATTTTGGTAAAGATACTATGGCTATAAGTGAAACTGTAAGTTCATAATTTGGAGTGTGGGTGGTTTATAGTTTGTTGTTAATTTTAGGTTATTGTCTTGCATAGGACTGAGTACCACTGGTGATTGACTGGTGATTGCATGCAAAAACCTTTTTTTTTTTTTCACAAATGAAAAGTTGAGTGAAATGCTAAGCTTTGTCGATTAAAAGAAATCATACGGTTAGCAAACAAATGTTACCTTGCCAACATGGAAATATTTGGTTTTGTGCCAAATGAGAGACTATATATGAATACAATTGAGCCAAATATCAAATTTGTATTCTCGAATTATTCACTTTTTTTTTTTTGTATTGGCCATTTGCCTTATTTCAGATAGGACATTCCAGGGGTGACAAAAACGAGAGGAACCATGAGCTGGATTTGCACATAATCGGGCGCTCCAACCTCTTTTAGAATCTAAAGGGGTCATATGATTCGATTTCAATTTTTTCTTTCTCTTTGGAGTGTAACAAACTCTTGGTGCATAAAGAAGATCTGTAAAGTTGCAAAGACACCGTCTCAATCCAAAGAGATATTCTTTATAAAATTAAGAGTCAACCACACCTACCTAAAATGGCTCGTTCTAACACCCCCCCACATACCTACATCACTATGTGAGAAGATTTGCATAACACCACCCAAAAAGCAAAGAAAGAAGGCGTAACTTTTATACTCACTGTAGTATTGTTGTTGCCGCGGCCGCCATGGCCCGTGAATGTGCTGTGTGTTTCGTTGTGAAAGCGGAATTACTTTGTTTGGTCTTCCAAAAGATGATGATATCTGCTTCGTCATGCCTAGGGCTGATCTGTGCTGGTCGCTGAGGAAATACATCAGCTTTGTGCTGTGGATCGCCGGATCGGCTTTCCCTGTGGACGAAGCGGAGTCCACCCTGGGGTCGTCACATGTGGTTGCCGCTAGCCTTTATCTTGGAATGCACTGGGTTCCTAGTCCCGAGCTCTCTTACCATTAGGCCACGACTTCCCCACGATATATAATCAGTGGGGAATTATTCCCTGGTGGGGAATATAACAATTATAATCAGTAATTATGTCCCCACTAGATGGGTTTTTTAATGTTTTTGTCTCGTTGCTCCGGCCGTACAGGGCATCACAGTATGTGAGGGGCTTAACATTTCCGTCACACGCTTGAGGAATTCGGCCATTCACAACACATTGGATAGCTGGCCAATCAGCACACCTCGCTTTTCAGACTGATGATCTTTGTAAAAATCAACGCCTTTCAGAAAGGCAGGGCATAGAGGAGAAACAATAATGTACAGTATGTTGACAATAATGTGTTTTTTTAACCTTAAACCGCATTTTCATTACACCAAATACACAAAATAATGTTCTTTTTAGCAACATCATATATGACCCCTTTAACTCGCTTCTAACCCTTCACGGAGATTAAAACGCTTATTTTCTTCCTTTCGTACTCTTTCAATCCTTATATTCACATCTTTTTCTACTTGCCTAAGCGAGCGGTAACTGAAGTTGCTGCAGTACGGTTCTGTGGCGTCAGCACACGCTGCCCTGCAGATGACACCCGATAGTTTCGAAGTGCACTCTCTCTGTGTCTGCTGCTTGTTTCCGGTTTCCTGTCTCTGTCCTTTCTGAATGTGTGTGCGCGTGGATTGTTGTGTGTTGTGTGTGTGTTGTGTGTGTGTGCACATGTGACTTTTCCTCCTCTTTACTGACCCTCTGTGTGTTCTGTAGATGTACACCAACCGCGTGGCTATAGGTGATGACTTCATCGCACTTCAGCCTCTGTCCAGAGCCAAGAATCAGCTGGGCAAGATTAGGTAGAGTAGGAGAGACACTCTCACACTGCATGCGGAGGAAGAACTAACAGAGGGGAAGGAGCGAAATAAACACCTGACGGGCTTTAACAGTTCACGCTGCATGCGTAACCCGTACCTGCAAGTGCATGATTGTGGAGGTCAGATTTAAAGCAGACGTGGCTGTGTTTGGAGAGCATCCTCTTACAGCATGAGCTTGAGCTCACAGCCCCATTAATAGATGCTTTTTTTACTCTAGTGTTGGGAAGCTTTTTAATGAGTTTTTTTCTCTGAAAAATGTTTATCCAGACTGCATGTTCCCAAAACAATTGTTTTTTAGTCTCTACCAACGAGCAGAGAAAATTATCTCCAGTCCAGCTCCAGCGAGACATCAGTAAAAAGGCTTACTTAAAATCTTAATTTGACTTTTTGACTGCAAAAATGTCAAAAAAGAAAAGAAAAAAAAGTTCTATGATGTTGGGCTTCCAAACGTTCCAAAACCTAGTGACCTGTCTTGCTGTCTACTTCCTGTTCTACCTTCTAAGGCAGTATCCAAACGGAAATATTGTTATTTTAGAGTTCTTTAGCCAACTGTTGGCCTCCATGTGTTTGTTTTACAGCCACAAGCTGCCAAAATGTTAGTATTATGTCAACCATAGTGAGTTAAAGAAAGACTCCTGTATTTAGTAAAGATTTCTGTTCTATTTAGAAATGCGATTGTCACTCTTTTGCAATGAGGCCTCATGTTTGTGACTTTTTGTCTTATTCGGTTAGGTTTCTTTAAAGCATTTAAAGATTTTAAGGTGTTTTTTCACACTAGAGCTCTTATTGAAAACCCAAGTTTGTGACCTTTGTTTTGGCAGAAATTTGTAATTTGGAAACAAAGCAAAACCAAAGATCCAAAATGGATGAGGCACTCATTCTGGTGGTGTCTACTCAACCATTTTTTGTATAACACTAAATTTAAATGTTATGAAATCATTCATAAAAAAATAGGCTGTTTGGAAAGATGTTCTTTAGGGTTGGTTTGAATAGCTTTGGATGTTTATTTTGTCGTCATTATTCCCATAACTTTCACTGTATTTTTTTGCTTTCATTTCGGCTTATTGTCATGTGCAAAATTTTGCAGAGCAGTTGTAAATGTGACGTCATATTAAATATGCGAAGCACAAACAAATATTGGTTAAAATGGTACATTATAATTATAGTCAATCTATTTTTATATATAATAACTATAAAGGTTTCTTGGAGGAATTAGCTTGCTCTGCAAACGTTTCTTCACCTTTTGAAACGGACTTCACATCAGCAAGTCCACGATGCTTTAAAATGCTGTCTATGTAGGCAGCTCACTAGGTTTTGGAACAGAGCCTTCGAATTCAGAAGTGTTTTCTCGCAGTGGACGTGGGGCTGTTTCATGCTCGTTCACCTTTCTTCTGTTTTCATCCGTTTGGGAGACTTACCGCACTGTTTTGTCCTTCCAGATGGAAGCGGATAAGGTTTCAGTCAGCTCAGAATATGACACTGCTGAAATCGGGAGCAGAGGGGAGGACAATCGGCCACTGATCGCTGCTTTTCCTCCACCTCTGGTGCAGGCCCACCCCTCCCCTAGGTAGTACTCTTCCCCCATCAGGCTGTGTACAGTATGTGACCGCCACAACCCACTCATCCTGTCATGTGACACTAGCTCTCCCCGTGATGTAACCAGGAGCGAGTGGCATGAGTCTCTTAGATCGTTGTCCGTTACATGAACATCCATTTGCTGGAGACTCTGCTGGTCTAATCTAATCCGCCTCAAGTGCCTTATGTGTCTCCATGTCTCCTTAATCATCCTTATTTATTGTTCTTTTTCCCATAATCATCTCCATCACTGACACTGTGTTTGTATTTAATGTGACAAACATTTGTTTGTATTTTCATCAATCATCAGTTGAATGAGCTGCTCTTTGAACAGTTAGTGACAGCTCTCTGTGATTCACTAATGGTTGTTAGTAACGCCTATGCTGCTGCTCTTTGTTTATAATATAAGAGCATGTTTTTGTCTTATTGTGGCCATGTACACACTGCAGGCAAATATGGTTGTCACTGCACTCCTGAGTGCTTTATTTTCTTCAGTGTATGGTTTTTATTACACAAGTGGCAACTGCATTCTACAACTGAATTTACTGAATTAATGACAAATTAAGCTTGAATTAAATGCATATACCAAACTAGCAGTGCAGGGCTGCAAACTATTTAAAAAAACGTCTTGATCTGTTGATTATTTCTTTCGATTAATCGGATGAAAAATCCAAACATAATATTTTTTAATTAATTGATTTTAATTTATTAGTTACAATTCAGTGTCCTCCACTATTTTAAAGAAATGCGCTGCTCACTACTGTAAAGTGGAATGATTGGTGATATTTTCTGTGCACAACACACAGACCTGATAAATCAATTTGCTGGTTTATTTTTGTTTTCGATTTTATGAAGTAGTTGTTGCAACCCTAATGAATTGTCAAATTGTTTGGACACCAAACGAAATTGCCAACTGTTGGCCTCCATGTTTTTGGTTCACAGCTGCAAGATGCTTAAATGTTGTTATTATGTCAACCATTACGAGTTCAGGAGAGACTTCTGTATTCAGTACTCACAGTAAACGATTGTTTAGGAGATTTACTCGCATTTCCACACTAGTGCTTTTACTGAAAACCTAAGTTTCACATCACAGGTTTGTTTGTCTGGTCTGTTTAAAAGCAGTTTTCCTATTTCAGGTATGTACTGCTCAATTAAACTCGGGTTGAGACCAAAAACTTGATCATTAGCTCCAGTAAGTGAGTCCTTGAACAGTTTCAGCCACAGTTATTCACGTGACTCTCTTACCTCTACAGGCATTACGCCGGATAATGTGATTTATTACTAGTTAGCACATTTATTTATAACTGAGATGAAATGACAGCAGCATCATTTGTCATTTGGTGGTTAGTCATAGCCTCCAGAAATTACTGGACAGGTTCTGCTTTTGATTAGAACTGCACATTTAGCTTGAACTGCCTCTTTATTTACAGTTTCAGGACACTGTTAAAGTCATGCGCCATTTAATCTTTCTGCAACTTCCTGCTAATATTGATTTTTTTTTTTTTTTTTTGCAGAACTGCCAAGGTCCATGTTGTAATAGCTAAATCTTTAACCCAGCACATGGTCAAACTCAGGTTAACAAGAAACATCAAGGAAACATGGACTGTATTTGTGACGTGACTGAACGTGTCTGTCATTATAGTTCACAGTATTTGTGGAGGCTAGTAGGGCGTTTGTCAAGCATCCTTCCTTGTAGATGCTAGGACAAAGTGTGCAACTAACGTCCTCATTTATGCATTAGTCAACAAACACATTTGTCTCAAGACTAATTCTGCAAGGCATGCTGAAGTGAGTCCAGAGGGATTTAATGTTAATATTAGTAGTTTGCATAATGCCTAGTCAGGTTGCCTGAGAGAGATCAAAGAATTGACTTTCTCAATTCTGGCTGCATGCACTGTTTTTCCTCCTTGGTTGGTTTTTGTGTGCATTTGATTGGGAATCTGATTTGAATAAAGTCTTGTTGTAGCACTCGGGCTGTAATTTAACATGCAGGTCTTTAGCGTCGTCTTAGTAATTGAATATTGAGTTAAAGGGAACTGTAATTTTTGTCGAGGCCAAGGATGTCTGTGGTTCTGAAGAGACGGCATCATTTATCATTCTAATGTATTCATTTTTTGGTCATTTATTGTCTCATTCCAATCCAGACTCTCATGTTTTGTACAGTGGTGGAGCTAGAGTTTTATACATGGGTGGCCAAGGCTAGTTCAGGGGGTCCATAGACCATGACAGAGAATCAGTGTATAACTCCAACCTGGCATAAGAAAGCATGAATAAATCCTATGATTGCTGATTACTTCACATTACCCCACATTATCTTTCCTACCATAACTTCAAATGTTAGTCTATTGGACCTTATTTCTCTTATTTCTATTATCTGATTAAGCAGCGGTTGGAGCAAAAGATCTAACATTAACTTATACAGTGAATTTTGTATGTTGTTCAGGATACCTAATACTTCAGCTTACTTCAAACAGGGCTGCCAACTTCTGAGTACAGCCTGGAGTGAGAATTATTCAGGAATAATAAACAAGCCTGCGATTAATTACATAATTTTTTCTCAATTCTTCTAAACTAAACTATACAGGGAACCCTATTGTTAAAGTTAAAAGTAATAATCGATTTGCATACAAGTTCATATTAAACCATTTTTATAATAACATCTGTAAATTTTTATTAATTATAATTTAAAAAAAAAGAGTAATTATATGAGTACAAATATAACAAATGTAATTTTTGTAAAATTCTCTCTAGTGTACATTTTGCTCACTAGTTTATGGACACTGAATGGATTTTCTAAGGTTATGTGGTTGAAACACTGATTGAGTGATGATTCACTATACTTTCAGTAAGTTGTAGTGTATCTTTCAACACGCCTCAGATGTTCATTCATGTTTATTTCATGCTAATTATAATGCACTCCTGCTTCGCTTGAACTGAGGCAAAGCAGGAGCGCCACTAAAGAGCTCCAAAACTCTGTTTATCGTTTGAAATTCTTAATAAAACTAACAGAATTTGAATGCTGAGACTTTGTTTCCTATTATCAAAAGTAACCTGCTCTGTCTTGTCTGTCAGCTGTGTGCTCTTTGCTCTGCAATGTTTTTCACTCCGTAAGAAAATGACCGTGTGGCAGGAGAGTTAGCAGAGCCTGGAAGCTCCACCGGACCAGATGAAGCGTGATGCGGCACTCCAGATGCCTCGCATCCTTGAGTTTGAGGCTAAAATAAATTATTCTTTCAGTAAAATTAAACAAAGAAAATGTAATAGTAGCATATTAAATTTTGGGGTGCCACCTCGGGTGGCCGATCAGATGTCAGGGATGTCCAGTGCCACCCTGGAGACTCCTCTGGCTCCACCACTGGTTTTATATGTAAAACCATGCACTGCATTTATGATTTGAGTTCAGTGTTCAAGCTGTCTCTCATTATTGGTATGACCAGATGTCCTGTATTTGAGGCTCTGTTCAGGTGTTATTAAACATGTGGCCCTTTCCTCAAATTGGGTACAAATTGGTGTACTATTTCTTCTTTTTTTTAAGCAATAAAGACAACCCTTCACACCCTTCAAAAAATGTGTAGTCTTGGCCAACTTCTCTAACATAATCTGTTGAATTGACATTTAATGCATTGTAGGGGAAATTTTTGATCGCTGATTAATCATTGATATTAAATTATCAACTTTGTTATTCTCGAAGTAAGTTACTGCAAGAAATATGATCAAATTAATATTTTTCTTTAAGGATAATGTAAGTTTATCACTAACTACAAACCAAATTTGGTCCCAATTACGTAGCCACTGAGTGATAGCTTAATGTAGCCAAATCTGCAACTCCATTGTGGTGGAATGATCTATTTAATTAGGTCTGAAGCAACCCATCTATAAAACAATAATGGACGATGGAAGTAATCTATGACAAATTTAATTATCTTTAAGTGAAGTCTGTACATTATGCATGGAAATCTGTTTCCAGTCACATCACTTTAAGCCTAAAGTGTACTTCGGTTTTTACCATAGGTGCATACTGAACATGCTCAACTTGATGTTTCCAACCATGCATAATCTGCATGCACTTGTGCATGTGCCCTGATTTTCTTTCACTACTTAGCCTACATGGTGGCAACACTGGCCTGTGCCTTTGTTTCACAGTTAAAAAAGAAACCAAAGAGATGAAACGACAAACTACTGGAGACTTCAAATAACAATAGATGTTTATTACAAAATAAAGAGCGAGGCCCTTTTAAACCCCTTCAGTTTCAAGGCCAATTTTGTGCCCTTTTTGTGGAAGTGCTGTTGTAAAATACAGGACAAATAATAAATTTTAAAGTTGAGATGTACAGAGTGTCCAATATGACAAAATATTAAGACATCTAGTCATTGCCCATTATGGACATCAGATCAGTGCAGATTGAAGATGTTTGTTAGGAACCATTTGGTTTGATCTCTTTCGTGCTCTGGCTGACATCTCTCTTACTTTTTTCCAGTTTATTGAGGCCTACCAGGGCATCGGATGCGTGGACTCCATGTGCTGTTTCTCAGAGGGGCAAAACGCCTGCTCACGGCTGGGCCGGCTGGTGGAGCGAATGATGGGCCGCTGCGACCCCGCTCGGGTCACCAGGTGCGACCTCTCTCTTTCTAGCCTCTGCTGTAAGCACGTCTCCTACAAGCTGGAACACGATGAGCCTGCGGCCCCGGACGAGTGATGGCCGCCAGTGCACTCAAAGCATTCCCTAATGATCACAATGTAGAATTTAAGACCGAAACGGGTGCATTCATTTGCCTTTAATGTAACAAAGATTAGCTAGAAGTTCAAGCGAGCTTCATCGCCTGGGATGCTCCAGGTACGTACGTATACAAGGAAGCGTAAAAATTGCCATGAAGTTACTTTGAATCAGCCCTTCCAACCCATTGTCTTCGTCTTTCATCGTCTTCACCTTCTTTCAAGGTGCGTCCTTCTTTGCTGGTGTCGCTTATCGTGTCTTTTCTCTATGTGGCAGATAAATGTTCTCTGCTGAAGATCTTGTGCCTCCATATGAGTCCATAATCGATGAAGCTGTCTCGTCATCCTCATTCTCAGACATCACACCCAGTTATTAGCAAGGCAAACGTTTATAGCACCAGTTTATGCAAGTATATGCTCGTCGAATGTTGGACTATATGACTTGATCCATGGAACATCCTGTCATTACGTGTTCTGAGACATTGCATCCCTGTTCAAGTGTTTGAATCTGCGTGTTAGTCTTTGCCTTGCATGTGTACCACCTCTCCGTGGAGGGGTTTGTGATGGCATGCGACCGTAATGCACTCCTAAGCCTCAGCTTTTCACGTAATCGTTTTGACTGTCTGTATCCGCACTTTGGGAAGCAGGGCGCTTCCAAAATTTCTGTGCAGTGTTGAGATGAGTACACGGAGACCTGGTTTCGCTAAATATAAGATTCCTGTTCCAGTTTAACAGCTAGAACACTGCCATTGAAGCGCAGGGTACTAGAGAAGACCTCTGCTTTGGCTGGCCAACGGTAGCCACGGTCAACAACTACCGCCGCTGTTATCGGCTCATTTATCGAAAAGAAAAACTCAACAAGGGACCACATCGTGATTGAGTGAGACACTGCTAACTGTAGTCTCCAAGAGGATTCTTCATGGTTTCCGTTCATCTTTTTTGGTTACGTTAAACTTGAAGCCTTACGGAAGTCGAATCAATCTGTCTTATTGCATGACGGCAGCGTTTCATATTCAGTGTGTTAAGTGGTGGGCGAATCCCAGAGAGTGTGTGCGTCCTCCCAGAGTATTACTAATCACCTTACTCTGCTTTATCGCTGTTTGTTTACTGTCTCCGTCTTTACGATCTCAAATGAAGCATCTAAACGATTATATGTTGTTGCATTTATCAGTGATCTGTACTGCTTTTCTTCCATATGTCTTAAGATCAATGGTTCTCAACTGGTGGGTCATGAGCCAAAAATAAATCACATGTTCTAAGCTGTTTTTTTTTTTCTCGGTTTTAACCTAAATCAAGATTTCTCCGCATTGAGCTTCTATATTTCTCTATTATTTTGAATGAATAAAGCAGCAACTGCATGTCTCGTGGGCTAGAGTAGACTAACAAAGCATTAAAATGCAACAACTTCACTTACATTATTATCACCGCATCTCGTGTGCCACTGATGACGCTCCCTGATGCACAACTAACATTCAAATGCAAATGTTTATTTTAAATTCGACTAAGATCATTATTTTTTAGTCACAATCCTCCGCCTCACATGCAGGGGGGGGGGGGGGGGGGGCACACCACTCAGTTCGCATGTTTGTGTTTTGTTGTTGCTGTCTGCGTCACTATTCACATTGTTTCATTATTCATTTTGACCAAAGTGGCCTGTTCTGAACTTTTTCAGTCCCGTCATAGTATGGTCCCGATTACACATACCTAGTTTTTGAGAATAGCTAATGCTTTCATAAAATGCGCATTTTATTATAAATTCAAAATGCCACTATTGGGAATATTGGTTGTCTTCGTTTCGGCATCTGCATTGCACTGATCGAGAACCCAGTTTTGGGACAAACTCTTCAGAAGTTATAACAAAATAGCCATTTTTCATTCTCCTGACAGTATGTGACACTGTGCCAAAATGCTGCAGTAGCCTCATGTATGGCTTATGCTACATGTACTCAATTTTTGTTTGAATATGCTAAAAACATTGCTACTTATTTGCCGTCTGTCCAATTTGCATGATCTTCGTCAAATTGTGTCAAGCACATTATTTTGAGAACGGTTTTGGTTTATCAAAAGCCTTTTAATTAACTTTTGCCAGCATGGTCTGAAGATGATCTAAGCCAATTTTGGTTAAAATCAGATGAGTAGGTTTTTTGAATAATTAAAAATTGCGAAAAATCTTGACCTGTAGACATTTTAATTTTGGTATGCATTTGACCCAACATGAGCCAAGGAATAAGGGGGACTAAGAATTTTGCCTCTAAACTTTACAGTTAAAAAGTTAACAACATAAACAGTTTATAGCATAAACATGCTATGGTTAATGTTGAGATTCTCCTCTATCTGTGTGCCGAATTTCATAACTTTCCCTCAAGCAGTTCTTTGGGCTACCATAGACACAAAAGCAGAAGAATAAGAAAACTAACGGATACAATAGGTGCCATCATACCTTCGGTGCTTGGGCTCTAAAAAACACATATATTTTAATAGGCAGATGCCAACATGCCCTCATCCTCAAAAACAAACAATTTATTAGTGTTTCTTTGACCTTGACCATTTTTTCCAGCACTAGGTCTGATTTTGGTACTTGGTACCTGGTCAACACAGTTATGTTCAACAGCAAATCTGGGTCTTGAAGCAAAACCAGTTGAGAACCACTGCTGTAGACAGTGAAGGAAGGAGATTGTTTATTACCGTATGAAGCCAGTAAGCTGCATATACCATATAAATGCAAATATACACTCTGATTTAAACTTTTTACCTCTTCAAGGTCTTAAAACGGTTGTCTTCATCTGCAAATACGACGATGGTATATTTACTTTTGCCCTCTACCACTTCTTTCTATCCAAAGATAATCGCATTACTGTAGCTATCAATGTATTCTTTATCTTATATATATAGCATGGATCTATTTGTAATATGGCTGTACTTTAAGGCATTAGTCCATTGGTTGAAGACAATGCCCTCTGGTGTTCAAGAGTAGCAGATCTGGCGTTTGAGGAATACAGCTTTGGAACGGCTCAGATCCTCAAGGGCTGCTTAATTCCACTATTTACAGATATAATATAAATTTTATAGTGAACTTATATACTCATATTTTTCTACAAGCAATAGATTTATGTTACGATTATTTGCATACTACTAGGGGTGTAACGGTACACGTATTCGTACCGAACCGTTTACGAACGAATACAGCTTTTTTTTCTTCTTCTTCTCAGGAAATTCAAATAATAAATGGCGTTTTGACCGTCTTTTATGTGGCATGACAGATCGCTGTATAAATGCCTTAGAGAGCCGCTTCTGGGACGGTTCAGAAACGTGCTGGTATAATCCCAACACAAGCACTGAATAGAGCGGTCGCGATCAGCTCCGGTTCCCGTGTCTGAGCCGTGACGCCCCGCAGATTTGTGCAGAGCGGAGCGCGAGTGAACTCGATCATTCCTTCCTCTGTACTACTAGTTTTAACGTGAATAAACATGAATGAACATCTCATGCCTCATGTAATTGCTCAATCGGTGTTTCAACCGCGGAAAGACATCAACAATATAGCATAGAAATAAAATGTCACGTAGCATTTAATTACCTCAGCAAGTCATCAGTGTCCACAACTCGTTAGCTCACTAGAGAAATAAAGTCTAGAGAAGAGCATTTTGCGAAATATATACTCTATATACTCATTATAATTTACTTTACCTGTTAGTGATGTCTAAATTAATGTATGTTTAAATTAATCTGTTATGAAACATTATGACAGTCAGTGTGTAATTGAATATATTTTAACAAATAACTTAGAAACTGTATTATTTATAAGTTAATTTAAAAACTGCATTATGTGCAATTTACATGTTGGCATACATTTTTTATTCATTTTTTTATTTTTTAGTGAGTGTTTTTGATCATCTATTTAAATAAACAGCAATTCACATTTAAGGTTTGGGTTAAGTTTTTTAGGCCTAATTGTAACCTATAATATAAAAGGGCTGCCCTATAGTTGTTTTACAGCAAAGCTGAGGTAGCTTTTTCTCCACTAAGACATTTAACTATAACTGAATGTATTTAAAGAGAGCAAATTGTTCAGTAAACCATTTAAAAAAAAAATATGTTTTTTTTTAGTTTTTCCCCCTGCTGTACCGAAATCATACCGAACCGTGACGTTAAAACCGAGGTATGTACCGAACTGTCATATTTGTGTGTCCCGTTTACACCCCCTAATATTTCTTACAAAAAAAAAAAAAAAAAAAAAAAAATATACTGAATGCTCTTTTTCACTTATAGTTGCCTACCCAACATATTCTCTGGCTAGGAAAATGTTAATACATTCATAAGAATGTAGTCTATGTGATTGTCAAGGCTGTGGAAGGATGTTGTGTTTGTATTTGTTTATTGTCTTTAACCATGCACATTAACCCATCTTGTACTAACGCACACTCATCCATTTCTCCATTGGCTGTGACTCTTGACTGTTGCTTGCTGATCTTCATGCACAAAGAGTTTGTTAGTTAAAGAGAGATGTATAAGGGATGCACAGATAAAGGAACACTCTTGTAAAGAAGTATACTGGACTTTCAGGAATATACTCTGGTAGCCCAATAATTAATAACCCATTTACAAAATCACAAGACATTTAACATTATGGAACCTAACAGGATGGAAATCAAGAGCTAAAATTAGATATTCCTTAGTGAGGTGTCAAATTGAAGTTCGTTTTAATCTTTTTTTTAACCATTATATCTTTGACTAAATACAAATCATTTAGTCGTTTTAAAGTGAGACAAGCCAAATAATGCCACAAAACAAAGAGTTTATCAAATCTGTTTGCTCTACTGTTTTTCCACCAATATGATGTCACTTCCTGGAGGATGTCATTAAGGCCCTTTAAAGGGATTGTTCAGCCATCAGTTATTCGCCCTTGTTATTCATGTTAATCCAAACCCAAAAGATTTTTGGTCATCTTCAAAATGAATGTTAAGATTTTGTTCAAATTGGAGATATTTCTTTCCCTCCATTAAATGTCTGTTCCACCAAAACGTTGTTGCTTGAAAAAGTTCATCAAACAAAAGCACAACATTGCTTGTGCCATATGTGAGAACAAACCTTATTGGTTCTCACTCTTCAAATAAGCAAGTTTAAGCTTCTGTTTACCATATTTGATATGCTTTATGTGTCTTGGTCAGTTACTTTTTATATGATATCTTTAACTTTTTGAAGCATTCAAATTTTGGTGTAATAGACTTTGAATGGAGGGACCAAATTCTTTTATTAAAACATCTTTATTTGTGTTTCGAAGATGAACGAAAGTCTTATGGGTTTGGAATGACATGAGGGTGAGTAAGTGATCACACAATTTTCCTTTTTAGGTGAACTATCCCTTTAAGGGATATTTTATTAAATCTTGTAAGACTTAATGGCCATTAATTATTTATTTTTATAAATTCACACCGTTTTATCTGCAAAACACAATTACTCGTTGACCAATACATCATGTTTCTTAATGGTTGATGCCTGGATATAGTCATAATACAAGTTAATGATTAGCATAACAGATGTTTTACACAATTTTTTAAAATAGAAAAACAATATATTACTTTTATAACCTGTTTGAATTGGTGAAAAAATAGCTTGATATTAATCAAACTGATAGCACTGAAAAAAATGATATATTGTGCATCCCTATAGTATTGAGGTCCCACACTAGTCATGAACGTCCCTCTCAGTCAGTCAGACTGTAGAGCAGCTTTGAATTGACATCTCCAAACTGTCCACTCTGTCCCCCTCACTGTTCGCAATTTCCTTGATCCTTCCAGATCTTGGAGCGACTCGGACACCTTCTTCTCCAACGACCGACGCATCCTGACACTCTCACCCATGGAGGTCTCTCATTGTTAATGCACCAGCCCAATAAGGATCAGTTCGTAGAGTCTGGAGACGCCTGCCCTTTACCCTGCCCCCCTGCCCTTGTCCAGTCACCAGCCAGACTGTCACACTTTAAAATCTCTTGCTCAGTGCATCACGTCACGTGATCAGCAACAAGGGACAGGCACGGCTCCTGCAAAAACCAAAGGATTTGTGTGTCTTGAGTTTCCGCTGCTAGCAAACCCACGGAACTGTACGCAAAGGGCCACCGTCTTTTCTGAGGAAAACAAGGGGGTCTTTTTGAAGCCATAATTCCCTCTTTTAATTGCCTGATTTTCAAGGTATTAAATGTGAGCGCCATGTAGCGCTAGCTCAAAAACCTGTAGCCTCCTACCCTAAGATGCCTACCTGTACACCCAGCCCGAGTTGTGGTTCGTACAGACTTATCATGATGCAAGAATGTCGCGATGGAGTTCTTGATGGAAAACTCGCATATCATCCTTGAACTCGATCACTTTAACCTCTATTAGTCATGTGCCTGCATATTATTTCTTGTGTTCCTGTCTTGCACATGCTATGTTGTCATCTCTAACCATTGTCACCAGTTAATTTATCATTGTTGCGGTGTTCCTTGTTTTTCTGCTTGTGTTGCTAACCACTTGTCAAAGCTGTTTGATTTTTTTTTTTCATTTGCGTGTGTACGCCTGTGTGTATTTAATCATGTAGGAGGGCATAGTCGAAGTAAAAGGAATGAAATTCATCCTACATGGGCCGTGGGATATTGTAAGGCCGGAGCATTGAGACAACCGTTTTAAACTTGCTTATATCAACTATATTGAAGTTTATGATATCAGACTGCATGCAACACTTGGGTCATCTGTCTCAATAACCCAGTAACAGAGGCCTAAGTCAACTGGACCTAAATGCTCCGGATTTGAAGAATCTAGTCTTGGGATTTCTGTTTAATTTTGCTGCAAAGGCTGCGACTCCCTGGATCTCACAGGTATCAGCTGAAATCTGGTGCCGTGACCCGGGTGGCAGTTGGGAGTCAGATTTTTATGATGGAGTATGGTTACGTTATGAATTGTGGATTACTCTAGTTTGGTACTTCTTCTCTCTAGTATTTTTATTTGTATATCACTCTTTTCATGTCAAAGTTCAAACCCATAATGACCGCTGGTCATTACTATTTCAGATCTTGTGTTGAACGGCGGACGTGCGTTGCTGTATAATGTATTTTCTTTTATTATATAGCAATGCAGTATGCCATTTGTTACTCCGAGACATTAGCAATAAGACTCAATCTAGACTGGAAATACCTGATCTAGCTGTGATGTTTCATCTTTTTTGTGTTTTGTTCTAAAATGTTCTAAAATTGTACTCTCCTTACAGTGAATGTTTCATTGCTGATGTTTATGAAAGTTATATTTACAGAATAAATATCTTTATAAAATCTAGTGTTTTATTATGATTATTAGTGTTCCACATTTTAGTTTTTGTACAGTTTCTGCAAGGGCCGCGATCTCAAAGGTATCAGATGAATTCTGGTGCCGTGACCCGGGTGGCTGTTAGGAGTCAGATTTCATAGAGTATGGTTATATAAAATAATAAAATACTATTTCAGTCTTTCTACTTTTAAATTTCATGTTTACTTCAATGTGTTACTTGCCAGTTCCTTGTAATTATTTTGTGAAATTAACTAGAACTTTCTGAATGATAAATCCCATACCAAAAACTTTTTTTTTTCCAGTGTAATTGTGAACTATATTAACCAGTGGCAAATGTAAGATTCGTGATATCACTGTGTTAAGCAGTTTTTCAAGAGGTTTTTCATCTTCCAAGTGTGGCTCTGGCAGCACAAATGTTTGCAGCTACTCTTTAAACAGACTTGTAAGGTAAGCATAAAGTGATCACGGTTTTCCCTGTATACTTCAGTTGTTTGGTTTTGTTAAAATGCAAATATGTTTAATGGGAGATGCACTCCAGTCCACAGTCATCTAGCGGTTAACCCAGAAAATCAACCAAGCATATGAGATGGTGGACATCCAGGAAAATGGGGCCAACGAACCCATCTTTATCCTCCAAACAATGACATCATGGTGCAAAATAACTGAATGTTACAGGTGACCGCAAATACTCAAACTCAATATGGAAAAGAACTGTTTACTCTGATAAACAAGAACGTTTCTAACTTTCATTTCAGAGGAAACATCACACATCAAACTGCAAATCTAGAAGAAATTTGAATCGGAAATCTCAAGTCTGAACTAATTAGTAGTGCTTTCTTAAGATCTTGTAATGAGTAGTGACTTTCCAATCAATTTCTGATAAATTAGCAGTTTTAAACTGGCCCTGAACCATCTTATCACTATTATTCTTATATATAATAAAACTCTTTGCATTAGAAGTACTTGCATGTATGTACTTGGACAATATGACACTACCTTGAGCACTACCTTGTCATTAATTTGTGTCAAATGTATATTAGGGTTAGGTATTGCCAACTAACACTGACCTATGATTTGGGATGCACCACTCCAGATCTTGCATTATGCATACTTTAGGAACAGGAATTGAGCCTCAATTATCTTTTCAATAGTGTCTGTCATGGGTGCAACAGCGCCACCCTGTGCACTGGAGACTCCAGCCAGGAATTTGGGCACAGGTACGTCCACCTGCACACTTCCAGAAACCAGTCCTCTAGTCATGACATAAATGCTGAAGAAGGAACAAAAACCACCAGAACAGATGTGTACGGTGTTGTCCAGGATGACTAGTTTGGGTTGGGACAGCACTCCATTGACAGAGCACCACAGGTAGGTCACGTCCCCCTTAACAAAACAGACATTCATGAAAATTCAGTGCATGGTTCTTGAACTGAGGCAATGTGAAATCTCAAACAACCATGCTATACTTTTTGATTTAAATCTAAAGACATAAATTACCACAATACTTCATCTGGAATGAATGTAACAGATAATGCCACTTCAGCTAAAGAAATAATAAAGTGCTGCATCTCCTCTGGGTGACATTTCTTCATGAGATTCTCATCCACTGTGCAGGCCTTGCGGTGTGAATCTATTTAAGAATCAATTCATCCTTCTTCACTATGATCAATGGCTGCTCATTAGTGCTCATATATAATGCAGATGAACTGTTTCTATTTCAAGAGAATGTTCTGGTAGTTTTCATTTGTAGAAGAATGACTGTGTGAGCCATCTATTAATAAGCATATGCATTCATAATAATATGTTGAACGTTTAGTCAAGAATCTGATCAAAGCAATTATTACAGGACATCAAACACTTAATCAAGATTGGTGACCCCTGACCTTAACAAAATCTTCTAATTTAGTTGAATATATTGCTAAAGCACTGGAGAAATCTTGAAAATGTAACAGCAATTTAAAGGATGATTTCATGCAAACTCTGTGAACACTACAAAAAAACTAAGTGAATATACAGCTTAAGCATTTAGTATTGCAAAATGAAGAAACGAGGCCTTCAATACATAAACATTGGTTCATTACTTGAAGCTTTTCTGCATGGTTCACTTTATTGCCATCTGGTGGTCCTGTGTTCCATTAGAGCAGCTGGTTTTACAAGCATTATTCAATGGATCTTAAAGCAATAAAAGTTATCAAAGCTATAATGTCATTTATATGTTACTAAAGTACTTATAAAACAACTAAATTATATAGATATAGATCTGTGTGTGTGTACCTGTTTTTCTATTCTGGTGGGGACTTAAACCTGAATACACACAGACTCATGGGGACTCGTGTCATGTTGGGGACCTAAATTGTGGTCCCCACGGGTAAACAGGCTAATAAATCCACGAATGAAGTTTTTTGAAAATCTAAAAATGCATAAAGTTTCCTGTGAGGGGTTAGTTTAGGTGTAGGGCAATAGAATATACGGTCTATACAGTATAAAAACCATTACGCCTATGGAGAGTCCCCACAAGGATAGCAAACCAGACGTGTGTGTGTACTGGTTTATATATCCTGGTGGGGACTTAAACCTGACTACACACAGACTCATGGGGACTCGTGTCACGGTGGGGACCTAAATTGTGGTCCCCACGGGTACAAAAGCTTATAAATCATACAGAATTAAGTTTTTTGAAAATCTAAAAATGCAGAAAGTTTCCTGTGAGGGGTTGGTTTAGGTGTAGGGCAATAGAATATATGGTCTGTACAGTATAAAAACCATTACGCCTATGGAGAGTCCCCACAAGGATAGCTGACCAGACGTGTGTGTGTGTGTTCGTCTCCCGTTACTGACAAAAGTTTGGACGCATTTGAATTTGTATCTCATGAACTTAAAAACTTTTTTATCTAAAGACTTAAATGTTAGAAATGAAATGTGTAGGCAAATATCAATGTGCCTGCTTTATGTATACAGATATTAAATGGAAAACAGCCAAGTGTCCCGCACACTCCTTCAGTACAGTACTGGAATCAGCGTTGGCTGTGAGTGAGCGTGAAGACTGTGCAAAGCAAATGATGGTGACTTTGAAGAATCTCAAATATAAGATCATTTAAATGATGAGTGGCCAAGCTTTTGGTGTAGTGTATATTATATTATGTAATGGGCCTCTATAGTGTAGTATTTGGCTATCACAGTTTTTTTATTCATTGTAGTAATAATAAACACATTGATTACTGCACTTATTTTAGTTATTTATCTATAGCAGCTCATGAAACGGAAGTCTCGCACATTCACAGGAAACAGCATTATTTCCAGCATTGCACTGCATTCTGAATTGAGAAATATGGCGAGAAAATCAGTTTTCAACTTATAATGTAGCCTACTGTCATGTCATGCTAAACCTAGTATGTATTTATTTTTCTGTTAAACTCAAAAGAAGATGCTTTGAGGATTTTTTTTTAACAGCGCAAAAAAAAAAAATCTTGATACATTTGTCTTTTATGTTCCACAGAAGCAAAAAGTTACAGTTTTTGCAATGAGTAAATGATGACAGAATTTTCATTTTGGGGTAATCTATGCTTTAAAGGGGTCCTATTATGCTTTTTCACTTTCTGAATTTTAGTCCGTGTGTAGTGTGTATGTTTGGGCATATAAAAGTCCACTCCGAAGGGAGATATTTAGTTTTTTTAAAAATCCCTTTTCAAGAACTACAACGAACGGCTTGTTTGGACTACAGCGTTGGTTTCTGGGGTTTGTGATGTCACAAAGTGGTCCATTATAATATCATTAAAATATCCCCGCCTACAGAATGGTTGGGGGTTGGGGGGGGCGAGGTCATGTGAAAGCTTGGCTGAGTGCATCAGTCGAGACGACGAAGAAGAAGAAGAAGAGCTGCAGCAGAGTTAGTGCATCAGAGAAAACCAAGAAGAAGAAGTAGAAGTGCTGCTGTAGCATCAAGTTTTCGCCATGTCCATCTATATCCGTGCGTGCAAAGGTTCTGCGCGATCCTCTTGTTCAGTATTCTCTGGGTCTGAATCCAGCTCAAATTGATATGGCAATATTGACGCCATCCTTAACTATACCGGAGCAGACTGAACTTGCTGTTTTGGCAAGGGGCGGGGCAGTACTGAAACACAGACTAAGCTGTTCGCCAATCACAATGCACTGGGAAAGCTAACCAATCACAAAACATTTTGTTTTTCGGAAGGCGGACCTTCATCAAAGCCAGAACTAATCGAGCCGTTTGTGCCAGGATGGGGAGAAAGGTATTGTAATGTAAATTATGTAAAAAAAAAAAAATGCGTTTTTCAAACCACCAAGCATGAGAGCATGTTCTAGTACACCCCCCAAACTAAATCAAGACTTGGTAAAGAGCATAATAGACCCCATTAAGTAGCCTGTCCTAGCCTGACCTATCGGTAAGCCCCGCCCCCCCTTAGTTACTGTTGCTTACTCTGACAAACAGAGTTGCTAACTGTCTTACAGTGACAGCTGTCAGTGTGAAAACCTTGTCCTTATATCTTTTTTATATATGTTGGACACAAAAGAGCCACCATTCAAGTGGGACTTAATTATGTCATAGAGGAATATATAAAAGATTTTAGAATAAATATGGTGGGTAACAAGATTAATTTGGAAGTGAGGGTTCACAGATCACAATGCCTCATGTTACTGTCACGATCACAGATAACAACATCCAGGATTCATGTACCGCAGGGTACAGTTAAATTCATTTACATTTAACCAGTTTAATATGGAGAGGCACTGAAGTGTAGACCTTCGTTTACGTGTTTTTGACCTACACTGTACATGGTGTGAGAACAGTTTGCTATTTATGTTTGTACGTTAGCATCTCACTAACTTTAACGTCAGCTGGTTTTAGATACCTTGCTGAAGCACAAGATGGCATTAACGTTCTGCTTGAGCAGATGACAATTATAGCTCAATGAGAGTATGACACCCAGAAAATGAACGTCTTCGTCTTCATTGGGATTGGGGTTGAATGCTTAGGGACACTTTGCTCTGATAGGCCCATCCTCTCAGGACACCTGGAATCAGTGTTAGGACCCCAGCACATCGCTTTGCCATTTTTTAAAGCATAAACACCATCAAACGATGAAAGCTTTGGATCGTCCAATGTTTCTCTATGGCGCTGAAACCTACAGATGTCTGAGTCAATAAGTAGAGTCTGTCACTTTTTGGCAAGTGTAAAACTGCATTTTATGGCTTGTATTGGCCATTTAAAGGTATTTCAACAGGTAAAAAAGGACTGCATGAGCTATAATCTGTCAAATATAACCCTCGTGAGTGCAATCAAGTGATTGTGAGGCAGAAGCTATGTTACTACATATTTCACCTGGTAAAAAGGACGGGATTGGTTGGCACAAAGCAAGTAAAATAGGCTTCTATAGTTGCCTATAATCACGTAAATATCATGCCAGATTACGCTATAAACGGCAAACACTTCTTTGGCCACAATTTTGATTATTCCGTTACAAGAAACGTTTCTTTGCTATTACCACGGACATAATGTTATGTGTATTTGCAGGTTATGGCCATTTGATCCTGATAAAAGCAGCCGTAGATGTGTAGAAACTGTGATACAGCTTTAACATGCTGCGCGCGCTCGGCGATCACTTTTCGGCAGACGATCAATTTTCGGCACAACGCCGGTCCCCGCGCAGCTGATACTCAGCTGCCATTGACTCAACTGCATTTGAGGGGAGGGGCTTACCGATTGGGCGCTAATGCCAGTTCATCCGCCATTTTGAGAGAAGCGAGGTGAAAAGTTAATGCTGATTTTAAGCGTTAAACTGGCGTTTTGACCACATTTGGATAAAAATACCATCATTACACAACCGCAAGGATTTTGCAAGTATTGATAGTCTTTAAACATTGTTTTTTTGTCGAAGTTTAGTTCGAAATTATTATGCAATGAGACGTTTATTGACGCTAAGTGGATAACTGATTAATTTGACACACATTGTCAAACTTGAATGCTTAACTTCATGTATATTTCTATAAAAAAAGAATAGTCTGTAAACGTATGTTCATTTGTAATTACTTCCTTATGAAAATGCTGTGAAGATGTGTTTGTGTTTAATACCAGTGATTGATTAAGTGTGACTTATAAGCTCACTGTATTATTTTATGATTTAAAAGTAATAATAATAATATGATAAATTACTTTTGCAAGCCTAAAACACAGGTCAGGTTATTTTGGTGGGTTGGAGAAGATTAAAGTGTAAACCCACGGATCTGGATTCTGAACATGCAAGTAGGATTTTCCCGCTACTTTTTATTGATAAGAACTAAGTCTCAGAATTAATTCCCAGTAGCCAGCTTTCCATCCAGGGACTTTCTTTCTTTCTTTCCTTCTTGTGAAAACAGGTTTAACCCATAGAAATGTTGTATGATATAGCTGATGGAAATACCATGTATCAATACAGTTTAAGACTTACTTTACAGTATAAATTCTCTGTCTACACTTCAAATGACTTCAAAACTATTGTTGAGAAAAGGGCTTCAATGCAAATAAATGTATGCGATAATGCATGGATGACATCACGTACACACAACATTTTTTCGGGTAAAAGGTCAATTTGACGGAAAAAGGCTGGAAGAAGCAAATTCCGTAAACTATTTTTATGCCTTTTCACATTGTCGATAACAGAACAGCACAAAAAGTGGTTGGAAATGATTTTTTTGGCTATTGGTCCCAAATTAATTTTCAGCGTTGTGCTTGTTTAACAAGCAGCTACAGGAAAGGTTTGGTGGAGGTTGTTTCCCGTTCTGTAATTTTTATAGAAAAATGCTGTTCACTCTTGTTGTTTTCTCTTTGCAGGATCTCTGACCACAAGAATTTGAGCAGTTCAGAATAATCAAGCATTTTTATTTTCTCACCATCTTAGTTCAGGTAAGTCTAGATCCTCCTCATGTTTCTCAGCTCTTAACTGAGTGTGTGACGAGTTTTGCTGTGGCTGTTAATGATGATGACTACATTTCCTTGAGCATGTTGTGCTTTGAGGACTGTACGGGCGACCTGTCTGATGGCGCCACAGCAGGTGTACTGGATCTTAGGCAGGATAGACACCATATTTAATAATCTGTGTGTGAAAACAAGGTTGTAAGGGACATAGACAATGTCTGGAAAAGCTAATTTCTCTGTCTGTCTTTCACACTGACCACCCGTCTCTCGTCATGTCTTCCAGAGCTTTGACTCTCCCCATCAAACGACAGACACACTTGTGGACGTGGAAAGGATGTGTGAAAGGAAAACTGATGCTGTGATTTCACGCTTCATTCTGCAGCACAGGCAAGACATGATCACTAGGAGGCAGCCAGGTTTTATTCTTTAATGAACACAGATCATTAGTAGATAGTTCTGTCCTCACATACAGTTTTCAGGTCTGGGCCGACATGTACTGGGACTTTTAGTTAGTTTGACTTTTTTCCAATCCAAGTGCTGCTGTTTTCTTGTACTAAAGCTGATGCTTTGCTTGTGCTTGGTTGGCAGATCTGTGAACCTCTCAGAACCATATTGCAACAAGTGCTTTGTCATGTTAATGTGGTTAAATTCCCCCTCCAGCTGCAGCTCCCGATGCATGAAACAGCTGACCTCCAGTCTAGCAACCACAAATGATCCCAAAACATGTGAAAATTCATGTTTAGTACATGATGACCCCTAACTTAAGACTATGTGGAATCTCTCAAACAATCCTGCTATACTTTTGCTTTGACAATGCAGATGTGCATTTTACAGGATTTACCTCCATACTGTATGTCCCATCTGGATTGTAAGTAATCGATAATGCCACTTCTGCAAAATAAATAATATGTATTATTTATTAAATACCGGTAATAACATTGTCAGAAAGCAACGCATCATAATGGTGCTAAAAATGAGCTTTGCTTTCTTTAAGTGAAATATAACTGACTATTTTTGGAGACATTTCTTGGTGAGCTTCACTCATCCCCACAGATCTTGCTGTGCAGATTCCATTTCAGGCTTGTTATGCTGAAATCCTCCGTTATGATCCATGGCATCTCTTTAGTGCTCATGTATAATGCAGATGCTTCTATTTCAAGAGAACGATCTGATAGTCTTGACATGTAGAAGAATCAGGTGAGCCGTCCATTAATCAGCACACTGATCATTCATGCATTCATAATAATATTCATAACTCATATAAATTGACCCTCTGGAACTATTAGTCAAGAATCTGATCAAAGCAATTATTTCTTTGACTGCAGACACTTAATCATGATTAATTTGCAAGAGCTTGACCCCTGACCTCAACAAAATGTGTGACGCTTCTCTAAATATATAACTAAAGCACTGAATAAATCTTGAATATGTAAAAGCAGTTTTATAAAGTCAAAAAAGAAAAAATAAGATCAACATAATATTGCAATATAAACCCCTTCAGGGTGCAATATGCACTAATTATTCATGCAGATTGGAAAATGTAAATATATAATCAATATAACAATATTTAAAATGGTAGATAGTACAGATTTGATACTGAAAATGTTTGTCAGGTGTGGCTGTTCTTCTAAAGCGATCATTCAGAGTCAAGGCATGTTGACAGGAGTGTATCAGTCACTGCTTCAGACTGTGTGTGTGAGTGAGTGAGTGAGTGCGTGTGCGAGTGAGTGTGCGTGCGAGTGTGTGTGTGTGCGTGCATGCGTGTGTGATGAGTGAGTGTGTGTGATGAGTGAGTGTGTGTGAGTGAGCATGCGTGCGTGTGAGTGAGCATGTGATGAGTGAGTGAGTGAGTGCGTGTGCGAGTGTGTGCGTGTAAGTGAGTGTGTGTGTGAGTGAGCGTGCGTGTGTGTGAGTGTGCGTGCGTGCGTGTCAGTGAGTGTGTGTGTGAGTGAGCGTGTGTGTGTGATGAGTGAGTGAGTGTGCGTCAAGTCAAGTCACCTTTATTTATATAGCGCTTTTAACAATACAGATTGTGTCAAAGCAACTGAACAGCATTAATTAGGAAATAGTGTCAATAATGCAAAGTGACAATAGTAAACACTCATTTTCAGTTAAAGACAGTTCATCATTCATTCAGTGATGTCATCATCCAGCTCAGTTCAGTTTAAATAGTATCTTTGCAATCATTTGCAATTATGTCAACGATATCGCTGGAAATGAAGTTCCCCAACTAAGCAAGCCAGAGGCGACAGCAGCAAGGAACCAAAACTCAATCGGTGACAGAATGGAGAAAAAACCTTGGGAGAAACCAGGCTCAGTCAGGGGGCCAGTCCTCCTCTGACCAGATGAAACCAGCATTTCAATTCCAGGCTGCAGCAAAGTCACATTGCGCAGAGGACTCATCTGGTTCCCGTGGTCTTGTCCCGGTGGCCGTCTGAGACAATGGTCTTTACTGGGATCTGTATCTGGGGCTCATCTAGTTGACATGGTCTCCGCTGACATTCTGGGCTGTAGAGGTCCTCTCTAGGTGCTTATCCACCATCTGGTCTGAATACGTACTGGATCCGTGTGACTGCAGTGACCATCTGATCTGGATCCAGACTGGATCTGGTGGCTACGGTGAACTCAGAATAAGAAAGAAACAGACTTAATATTAGAGTAGATGCCATTCTTCTAACGATGTAAAAAGTACATCGGGTGTTATGGGAAGTGATCCCGGTTCCGGTTTTCCCTTATTAATTCAGCCTAAAAATCCTTTAACAGATTTGAATATTAGAAATGTATTAGTGTGTTATGTGTAAGCCAGGTTAAAGAGATGGGTCTTTAATCTAGATTTAAACTGCAAGAGTGTGTGAGGGAGTGTGTGTGTGTGTGTGTAGTGGTGTGTGTGTGTGTGTGTGTGCATGTTTTTGTGGTTTATGAGGACACAAATTTTATAATGACATGGGTATGACATAGGTTTTACAAGGAGAAGGTGACTTTTCAGGGCATTACCCCATGTCCCCACTTTTCAAAACGCTTAAATCACACAGAATGGAGTGTATTGCAAATCTGAAATAGCACAAAGTCTCCTGTGAGGGGTAGGTTTAGGGGTAGGGTTGGTAAAGGGCAATAGAATATACGGTCTGTACAGTATAAAAACCATTACGCCTATGGGATGTCCCCACTTTTCCACATGTAAACCTGTGTGTGTGTGTGTGTGTGTGAGTGAGTGAGTGAGTGAGTATGTGCTGGTATATGTGTCCCCGTAAAACAAAAGGCTTAAAAAACATACAAAAGCCCATGAAAACTAAATAATTAATTAATGAAATACATAATCATTCAACTTAAACTGCATTTATTAAAAGAACATATTCTGGATTCCATACAATTACTATGTGTTTTTCCTTCAGTCTTTAAAGTCGCAATGAAACGCAAATAGTAACAGATCTTTTCTGGTGTACTGTAATGTACATCCAAGTGTAACAGAGTATTAGAAGAAAAATAAACTTTTAAAAAATGAAGCACAAGCATAGATTAATCGTTCACAATAAGGTCTATATGCATTTACAAAATAGTGTGAATTTTTCTTTCATGCGGACGGAATTTCACAAGATCACTCAGAGGTCTAAACCAGACCATATTTCAATCCAAAATGAAAAGGAAATAAATAATAAATTAATTAATTAATTAATATTTGGCTAAAGATTTGAGGGCCAATAAGATCATTTACATTATGACAAAACACACATACTATATATGCCTCCCAAAAGTAAGTACCATATACAAAAACAAGCAACAAAAACATTTTAACATGAAAAAAACGAATTGTTTAAACTGTAAAAAAAAAAAAAAAAAAAAACATTTGGATTTGCACGACAAGATTGGAAACGTTTTTTTTCTTTATTTTTTTTTCAGTTTCGACAGAGACTATGTATAGTATATTTTCAAAAACTTGCACTTTAAAACCAGTTTTCAAAAGATTATGTTTTCAGGCCCCCAAAACGCCACCGTCACGTAAATGAACGGTCAAAACACCTGTAAATGTAGTTCAGGTAAAGTCACGTGAGGTTAACGTAAAGCACCTTGTCGAACCCCTCGCACATTGGCACTTTTTCCACGCGTGTTACTGCTCGGTACGGCTCAGGACAGCACGCAACGGTTCGGCTCGTTTTGCGTTTTTCCACTGCAGTTCATACCGCTTTAGGTGTGGGTGGTAGTAGTCACATGTCGTTGAGTTGTGCCCGCCTCCCCTAAAAAAAACTACCCACTACTCCTAAAACAAAACCGTTCTAATTCCGCGTCGCCCCATCAAGTTCTTGCTGGATCCGCTCCTCAGCTATCAATGTGAGGAACGTCTGTACTTCCTCAACAGGGGAACAGCCACTTTTTGGTTGTTAAAAAAAGTGCGCTCATTCAAAAACGTTGTGTTCGATCCTTCGCTGGCTGTGCTGATTTAAATCTAGCGGTTCTGTTGTGTTTGTGTCTCATGTCGCAAGTTCAGTGACGCAGGTAGTGACGATTCTCTCCGGCCAATCTGTGATCAGCTGAGTTTACACGTCACGTTTTGGTAACGGTACGGTACGCTTGGAACCCCACCCGAGGTGGTACTAAAAAAAGTACCAGGTACTGTACCCAGTGCCTGGAACAGGTTTAGCAGCGGCCCCGCTCCGGGAAGGAAGTTGTTGTTGGGGTCTTCAGCGTAAATTCTGGCTTCAAAAGCATGACCTCGCAACACGATCTGCTCTGAGAGAGGGGCACCTTCTCCCCCTGCTGCCACCTGATGAACGAAAACACCACAACAGATAAACAAACCTGGAGAACCTGCGAGCCCTTGTGGACAAATCTGCAAAAGCCACTGTGTTACTAGGGATGCGTGTGAATATTTTCAGTAGTCTCTGAAGGGCAGCACTGGCTGTTTTGGGGGGTTTTTTGGTCCCGATTTGTCTCTAATAGCCAAAAATACATTGTATGGGTCAAAATGATTGATTTTCCTTTTATGCCAAAAATCATTAGGATATTAAGTAAAGATCATGTTCCATGAAGATATTTAGTAAATTTCCTACCGTAAATATATCACAACTTAATTTTTGATTAGTAATATGCATTGCGAAGAACTTCACTTGGACAACTTTAAAGATGATTTTCTCAATATTTAGATTTTTTTTTCACCCTCAGATTCCAGATTTTCAAATAGTTGTATCTCAGCCAAATATTGTCCGATCCTAACCATACCTTCTTTAACAATAACAACCCTTTCTTCCCTAAGATATGACTCCACATCAGCATTCAGAAAGATATGCGTGCAATGCACTCGGTTAAAAGAGAAATATGATACTTCAAGCAAAGGTCATTTCTGACAGACCGACTGATAGTAACGGCGGGAAAGTTAGTTTGACATTCGTTAGACATTCGGGGTTTTTTTTGCCAATATTCTGAATATGTTACAGTTGGTTTGATAACTTTAGATCAATGGTGTTGTCGTTTAATGGATTTATATTATTGCATACATTAAAATTGGTAAAATACTATAAAACACATAAAATGGTAATTCCAAAAACGGAGCTTTGTGAGATAACAGGGATGTTTTCCCGAACATTTTAGTATTGGTTTTAGATTATAATGTGACGTAACGTTAGTTAAATTGTTTAATTAATTTAAATAGTTAAATTTTTTTACATTGTTTTCCTAGAAATGAAGCCTTGTGCAACATAAAGGGCGTATATTTACGTCTATCTGAGTTAGTTTGGGCTCAACACATAACAGCTGCAAATGAACCGAATGTCTAACTAACTTTCCCTCCGTCTGATACTAGTGCAAACTGTTCTGATTCACACCGCCGAACCCGATGAACACCTCTATGTTGTGTTTAGATTGTATAATAAAGTAGCTTGTCGCTTACAGCAGGTGTTTGTTTACAGTTCTGTTGATTCGAGTTCTCAGAAACACTGCAGCATGATCACGGTGTTGTTAGCATGTGTGTTACTGCACGACTCTGCTCTAAAACTGCGCCTTCATTTCATTTACTTCATGAGCTTCATTCTTATAAACCTGATATAATATTTCTACTCAGTTTAATTATTCCATGTCAAATGTCATTAAAACGGTCATATTGGCGATGCTACGTGTAGCCGCTGGAAAAGCAAACGCATTTGGGTTGTCCTCATCCACTTACCGTACTTACAGCAGCCAATCAGAAATGGGAGCTTGGAGGCGGGGACTGCCGTGTGTGGGAAAGGATTGTGGGATATGGAGTATATTAACATAATAGGCCAGAGTCTTCGCTTAAAATGAAGAATTTTTCAGTAGGGTTACATTTTAAGACGTTTAAAAATGTTAAATAAATTAGACAACAAAACATAATAGTTTTTTATTTAACAGATTTAAAGCGACACTATAACTATGTATCGATTGAAAAAATACAACAGCATTGGTCTTGCAGAAGAATACCTGTGTACACAGATTCAGGACATCTTATCTGAGCGAATGGACAAAAACAGTTTTGTTATTCTTTGTCTGTTTGTTTGTTTTTACAACCAGTGATTCTCAGGAGGTTTGCCGTTTAAATCATTTATTGTCATTCGTTGTGACAACAAACTCTCCTGACCGCACTCGTACATCTCGGAGACGTCTGCATTACATCTGCAAGACGTATTTTTTAGAACGTTTGCTCATCTGCAACGCGTCTATAGGACGATTCCTATCAGATGTCAAATTTAGATTTGGAATGAATGATTTAGAATGAATGTAAAACTGACATCTTAGAGACGTCTATTAGATATTTGTACCCAGCAGATGCTTTCCAGATCTTTAACAGACATCTTGCAGATGAATGTGTGCTATCTGGGTACTTTGTAGTCACAAAGATCTTTTACTTTTCTCTGTTTATTGATCTGACTGTGACACGCACGAACCAATGTCCCAGATAGCACACGTACACTGCTGTGTGCAAACATCAGATAGACGTCTGTAACATGTCAGTTTTACATACTGTACAATCTAAATCATAAACATCTTAAAGACATCTTCTAAACGTCTGTTTGACATCTGATAGGAAACTTCCTTTAGACGTATCGCAGATGAACAAACACTCTAACAAATATGTCTTGCAGATGTAATGCAGAAGTCAAATAGACGTCTCCGTGATGTACGAGTGCGGTCAGGGGTATTTATGCAGTTTCCCGCGAAATCCATTCCAACAGAAATATACGGCTGTGTCCAAAATTCTCTCTATTGACCATTAAAAAAATAAGCTCTATATAGTATAAATGTGTGTAATAAGAATGTAATCATTCGTCATGTTGTCTTGTCAGCTGAGTTAGGGGTAGAGTGGGGAAAACGTCCTGCTTAAGGACTGGGTCATTGTTTTCTGTGAAACAAAAGTATAATGTGTCCAGAAGAGTTATCATAGTTTTAGTGACAATGACGTAAATTATAAACCAAGTATGAAAAAAGACCAGAGTTTTCATGTTATTCGATTTTTAACAAAACTTTAATTTGTACCAATGGGGGGGCGTTTTGCCTCACAGGTGGGGTTGAATTCCCCCGGTCTGACAACCCTGTTGAAAAAAACAGCATATGCTGGTTAGGTATGTTTTGACGCTGGGATGCTGGTTTAAGCTGGTCCTTTGCTGGTTTATGCTGGTCATGTGCTGGCAAAGGACCAGCATTAACCAGCAAAAGGACCAGCTTAAACCGCCAAAAGGACCAGCAAGGCCACTTAAACCCACAAAGGACCAGCAAGGACCATTTAAACCACGCATAAACCATGCAACGACCATCATAACCCCCAGCAAAGGACAGCTTAACCACACGACCACATAACCATCAAGACCAGCATAAACCAGCAAAATGAACCAGCAATGACCAGCATAACCGCAAAAGGACCATTTTAAACCAGCAAAGGACCAGCTTAACCAGCAAAGGACCAGCATAAACCAGCAAAGGACCAGCTTAAACCAGCAAAGGACCAGCATAAACCAGCAAAGGACCAGCATAAACCAGCAAAAGACCAGCTCAAACCAGCAAAGGACCAACTTAAACCAACAAAAGGACCAGCATAAACCAGCCATACGTCCTCCTCCCGCTCCAAGCCCGCAAAGTACCAGCTCAAAGCAGCAAAGGACTAGCTTAAACCAGCAAAGGACCAGCTTAAACCAGCAAAGGACCAGCTCAAACCAGCAAAAGGGCCATCTTAAACCAGCAAAAGGACGAGCTTAAACCAGCAAAAGGACCAGCCTAAACCAGCAAAAAGACCAGCATAAAACAGCAAAAGACCAGCAAAAACCAGCAAAAAAACCAGCAAAAACCAGCAAAGGACCGCTCAACCAGCAAGGACCGCTCAACCAGCATAACCAGCCAAGGACCAGCGTTCAAGCACCTCATACATGTCTCCAGCTTAAACCGCAAAGGACTTAGCTAACTCAGCATATGTGTCACGCTAGAATCAACGTCACCACAGGCACTCAGATCAGCATCCGCAAAGGCCACTCAAACCACAAACTTCGGCCAGAGTTTCAAGCACAAGGTACCTGCTCTCACCTTCTACACTCTCTCAGCACAAGGACCAGCTCAACGCAGCCATAACGACCCATATCTCACCAGCAAAGGATCCATCAGCTTCACAAACCAGTCAAACCTGCACTTCATTCTTTATCCAGCAACCTTCTCGCCAGCTCAAACCCGCCAAGACCAGCTATACACCAGCATCCCATATGCTGCTCTCTCAAACATACCTAACCAGCATATGCTGTTTTTCAACAGGAAAGCCACTTTTATACCTTTCCAGTCAAAGCAGAGTACAGGCAGTTGTTTTACTTCAAATTAAAAAATATAATTATGAATTACTAAATTATAATAGCCTATTTGAAAAATTTTGTTAGCTGATGCTAACTGGCTAGTTAACTAGCTACCTGATGCTAACTTGAGGTCATTTTTTAAATATAAAGTCCAAATATTTTTATTCAACCACCTAGATAGAGTACATTTGATGGAAAAACAAAGGATTTGATGTTCAGGACAGAGTAACTATGCCCTGGGGGCGTTTTACCCCACAGATTCGAAAAATTATGTCATTCTGAAAATATAATAATATTTCAATCATGACAACTCTCTGAACATTTTAGCATGGTGATGGATATGACAATATTAATGTATTTGGTCTTGACGGAATAGACCTGCTACGCTGCTGCTGTTGGTTATTGCTGTAGATGAAGGGTATGGCTGCAGCTGGCGCTTGCCTCTCAGTTGCACTCTCAGACTGCATTCCATACGTGCCAACTTTCAGACTGCCTCTCCGGCCTGCACTCTCAGGCTTGCACTTCTCCGGCTTGCACTCTCAGACTGGCACTCTCAGAACTGCACTCCAGACTTGCACCCAGACGTGCACTCGCAGACTTGCCCTCTCAAACTGCATCTCAGACTTGCACTCTCAGACTTGCACTCTCAGACTTGCACTCTCAGACGTGCACTCTCAGACTTGCACTCTCAGACGTGCACTCTCAGACTTGCACTCTCAGACGTGCATTCTCAGACTTGCACTCTCAGACGTGCTTTCTCAGACTTGCACTCTCAGACGTGCATTCTCAGACTTGCACTCTCAGACGTGCATTCTCAGACTTGCACTCTCAGACGTGCATTCTCAGACTTGCACTCTCAGACGTGCACTCTCACAAGTGCACTATCAGACACTTGCACTCTCAGAAGTGCACTCTCAGACACTCGCACTCTCGGCTTGCACTCTCAGCGACTTGCACTCTCATGCCTTGCACTCTCAGCAAAAAAAGAAAAAAAGAACTTTTGTAAATTTCAGACGTGCATTCTCAGGCTTGCACTCTCAGGCTTGCATTCTCAGACTTGCACTCTCATACTTGCATTCTCAGGCTTGCACTCTCAGGCTTGCATTCTCAGACTTGCACTCTCATACTTGCATTCTCAGGCTTGCACTCTCAGGCTTGCAATCTCAGACAGTGCATTCCTCAACTTGCATTCTCAGGCTTGCCCTCTCAGGCTTGCATTCTCAGGCGTGCACCTCTCAGACGTGCACTCTCAGACGTCCCATCTCAGACGTGCACTCCAGACGTGCACTCTCAGACTTGCATTCTCAGACTTGCACTCTCATACTTGCATTCTCAGGCTTGCACTCTCAGGCTTGCATTCTCAGACTTGCACTCTCATACTTGCATTCTCAGGCTTGCACTCTCAGACTTGCATTCTCAGACGTGCACTCTCAGACGTGCATTCTCAGACGTGCATTCTCAGACTTGCATTCTCAGACTTGCACTCTCATACTTGCATTCTCAGGCTTGCACTCTCAGGCTTGCATTCTCAGACTTGCACTCTCATACTTGCATTCTCAGGCTTGCACTCTCAGGCTTGCATTCTCAGACTTGCACTCTCATACTTGCATTCTCAGGCTTGCACTCTCAGACGTGCACTCTCAGACTTGCACTCTCAGACTTACTCTCAGACTTGCACTCTCAGACTTTCACTCTCAGACTTTCACTCTCAGACTTGCACTCTCAGACTCTTGCACTCTCAGACGTGCACTCTCAGACTTGCACTCTCAGGCTTGCTCTCTCAGACTTGCACTCTCAGACACTTGCACTATCAGACACTTGCACTCTTAGACGTGCACTCTCAGACTTGCACTCTCCAGGCTTGTCAACTCTCATACGTTCATTCTCCGACTTTGCACTCTCAGACGGTGCACTCTCAGACTCTTGCCCTTGCCGCTAGCGACTTGTCTTCACTTGCATCTTTATTATTTTTTATTTTGTTCTTAAAATTTTTTTAAATTTGGGGGGATTTTTTTTATTTATTATTTTTGTTTGAATCTCTCAACATTTTACAAGAGTAGCCAGTTGGTGAAGACAAGAAAAAAGAAACTATTGTCACTTGCAATCTACACAAATGGTGCGTGTTGCCAATGGAGTCAAGACTCTGTGGTGGTGATTTAATGATTAAAACTAATTTAGTACAATAACATACAGGGACCTGCAAGAAAAAGACAAGACCCGCAAATCCGTGACCACAGAACAGCAGAATATGAACGAATAGTCTCTTGTTAAGCGTTTTCCTCCTGTAGAAAATCATAAATACTTAACATGGCTTAATGTATTAAGATTCTATTAAAATATCAAATTCAATATAGTTTATTAATATAATGAATATGTATATAGTATTTTCCTCCCACACCGCAAAACGTGGCATAATGGACTAAGATGATAAAGACCACACTCAGTGCTCTTGATTATTAAAATATAGCCTACATAACTAATATACAGGCAAGCAGGTGAGCTTAGAATAAATGCAACACGCACAGTTTCGTGTTAAGTGTTTTTTTCCATATAGAATAAACTGTCTACAGCTCTTTCATATCATTGTCTTTGTCCATTAAGCTACATTAAGTGTTTTATTTATAATGATTTTTTATGGGAGGAACATGTTTAACGTGCAGTTTAACACATTGCGTTCTGGGCTTGTCTGTTTGCCTGTACGGAGTCGATCCTTTTAAAATCACTTAATGCATTTCATAATGCACGTTCATATTCTGCTGTTCTGTATATACTTTGAGTCAACAACAAGACATATAGGCTATTGAATTGTCTTTATCGTCCGTTATTATGCCACATTAAGCGTTTTTCTTTATGGGAGGACAAGTGAAAGTTTGCACATTTTGTTCATAGCCATCTGCTTGCCTTGTAGTACATTAAATAATAACAATATATCGAATTTTATCTTTTAATTGCACTTAATGTATCTTAATACATTAAGCCATATTAAGTGTTTATGTTTTTCTAGAGGAGGAAGATGCTTAACGAGAGACTTTGTGCATTGCGTTCATATTCTGCTGTTCTGTGGCCACGGATTTTTGGGCCTTGTCTTTTTCTTGCAGGACCATGTTCTAAATCTTATACTTTGTATAGTACTTTCATTCGTTTTAATAAGTATTGCTTTTTATTTCTCCTCTTTCCTACTACTTGTTTCGCTTCTGTTTCAGTTTTTTATAACCATTTCTTACTATGTTTCAGTAAGTTGTTGTTTTTTAGCATGTGTGTTTGGCAGTGTTATTTTTTAGGATTACTGATAAACTAATGTAGTTTGATTTGTATTATTTGTATTTGTTATTTATTTGTTATCTGAATTTATTCTGTCTGTATCTTTTATTAAGTTTTTAGTTTTATTTAATTTGAGTAATTTTAATACTTCAAACTAAATGAAAATGAAAAAAAAAAAATATATTGAATTTATTAAATTGTATATATATAGATATATATATATATATATATTATAGATTATATATATATATGTTGTGTGTAGTTTGTACATACCCACATTGTAGTTTTTTTTTTTTGGTGTTTGTCTTAGTGTTATGTTAGAATCATTATTATACTCTTATACCTTTTGTTCTTTAATATTTTGAATTGTTTTTAGCTTTATTTTTTTGTTTTTCATTTAAATGTTAAGTTTTGAAATTTTGTTGTATGCATTTGTCATTTTTATTTAATCTCTTTATTTTTTAAAATGTGTATAGGTAGTATTTAAAGTTTTAGTTTTGAATCTGTTTTTAGTTGTTTTAAATCTACAATTGATTGCTTCTGTTGTCCTAATTTGTAAGTCGCTTTGGACAAAAGCATCTGCAAAATGACTAAATATAAATAAAATAATAATAATCGTTTAATCACCTCCACAGCTTCTTGTCTCCATTGGCAAAATGCACGATTTGTGTCGATTGCAAGTGAAGTGGCAGGTAGTGGAGAGTGCAGGTGGTGATTGCAAGTGACTTCGTAATTTAGTTTTTTTTTTCTTGTCTTCACCACCTGGCTACTGTTGTAAAGAGAGTTTGAGAGATTCAAACAAAAAGTAATCAATAAATAGAAAAAAAAAAAAAAAAAAAGACTGCACGTGACGGCGCTAGCGGAAGTGCAAGTGTCTGAGAGTGCAAGCCTGAGAATGCACGTCTGAGAGTGCAAGCGCCAGCTGCAGCCAGACCCTTTTGGCTGCTGTTGGTTATTGCTGTAGTTGTAGATTATTGCTGCTTCTGCAAGCAAGTACAGTAACTTGCTACTACCAATGCATATGGCGATACAGTGCTGTGAGTATTTAAGACATACTGCTGCTGCTCAAATAGCATATAAAATAACCCGTAGCAAATCTGTACAGGTGGAGCTGGGGAAGGTGGAGGTTTTCAGAGAACTCTGAAAGCGCGCTGCAAGAATCTCAAGTGAATGCTATATACATGCAAGGCAGTAAGCTCATTGGCTGCATATGCAGCATGAACCAATCAGCTTGTGCCAAGTCGTTTAACTCTCTGAATATCATCAGTTACGTTAACAACCCATCAGCCTGCGCCATCTAGAGTTTTTTCATTACTAACTTATTTGTTCCCTTAAATACACAGCTCCCTAACTACAGGTCTTACTGTTCTCATATAATATATAACTGTGATGTTCTGCAAAACAAGCTTTCAAACACTTTTATTTCTAAATCCTCAGGTAAATCACCAGAGTAAGCTTCATGGTGAATACTTCTACATCACTCGTGTCAGTGTAGTCCATAATTACAACAAAAATTTATTTAGACTTTATCTAGTGGTTATTTTGGGGAAAAAAGTAGGGGGTGTTTCCCCCACTCTACCCTACCTATGAAAAAGACAAAGAAGCAGGGCATGTTGTCATACTCTATGGGATGTGTTGTTCAGCATTTTTTTCCCCCATGGCATTTTACAAGAAGTGTTTCGTATTCACATGTAAACTTACACTTATCATAATCATTCCCTTGAATGTACATATCTTGTCAAGGCCCAAAACCTCCATACATCAGAATGACCGTAGTCTATAAAGAGTAACTTATGCATTACAATGAACACAATATCAAAGATATTTCATGTCAATCGTATTTTAATTGTTTACTGAGATCGTTTAAAACTGTAAAGCAATATCCACACAATGTAAAGCACACAATTGAATCTCCTGATTCATCTTCACAATGCACATGTAGAGTCTCAGAGTTGTTCGTAGCCTTGGCCACGGCGTTCTCGGACAAGCACATACGTCAGAATGGCAATGAGGCAAACTGCCGCAGCTACAGCACCCAGAATAATGGGGATCATGCGCTTGTTGTAATCCTCCCAGCACTCCACCTCTGAAATGAAGACATGAGAAATCATAATATATACAGAATATATATGTGTTTACATTTATATGCATAGTGAAAAATAGCATCTCTGCGGTCTACAATGTGAGATGTATGTACCTTTTCCAAACGCTCCATTAGCCAGATCAAAGGCTTGAATCTGCAGTGGCACCAGTTTGACTCGGAAGTAGCTTGCCAGTATCAGAGTTATCTGAGACTTGCATTGGAAGCTTAGGCCATTTTTTGCTTTGAATAGCTTGTCGTGATTTACAACTCCAACGTAGGTTTTATCTGTGGATTAAGTTTGAAAAATATACTTAGAGGTGACGTTTTGTGTCAAAATGCATTCTCTTAACCCAATTTATTGTTGATTAACTAATATAAGTATGACATTCATAGGTTAATCCCCCCCAAAAGTGTAAACAGTGAGCCTCCCAGTCATCATTTAGACGTCAACTAAAAAAAGTAAAATTTTTAGCGTTTTGGCTGTTTATTAAAATGACAGGAGCGTTTTGAGGACCTGAAAATACAACCTTTTGAAAACTATGGAAGGCAGACGGTGCCAAAACTCTATAAATGGAAAGCATGAAATTTGACCATGTCAACACACACGGGTTGTCAGCGTCAACGCGTCAATTCTGAGCGTGTTTCTTTTGTATGTGTCACATATTAATATTTACTTTATTTCATTGCATAATTGCTTTACTGATATCTACTGTGCTAGAGTAAATTAATTAATGTTACAATATAAATTAAGACTTTTCTACCTGTGAAAGAACGTTGAACTAAACAACTAAGGCTACGTCCACACGAAGCCAGAGGTTTCCCTATCCGATCTTTTTTTCCTCCTTGTCTCAAGAAATATCTGCGTCCACACGAAACCGACACAAAACGATGTAGTATACATGCCAGACCAGCATGTGGTGCTGTATTTCTGCCACAGAGATACACTAAAAACGGAGAAGAAGACTTGGACTATGTGCATAAACCTTGTGCACGGTATACAAACAAACATGGAACAATACGTTTATTACTCTGTGTTAATGTTAGTTAATAAAAAGACAATCGTTCAGAGTTTGTTCATGTTTTTGTTGCTGTTACGTGACGTAGCGGTGTCTGACTAGGGCCGAGACGTGAGCTGATGATTTCAGAAAATATACGGATTTGCTGTCCACATGAAAACACAAGGGCAGCGTTTTTAGATTTATCCACTCTGCGAACCGGTTTAAAAAAATATCGGTTTTACTCTCCCAAAACGCTGGATCCGTCTGGACGAAACGCCTATACGATACAAAATGTATGCGTATACAGCTAAACACATCTCCGTGTGGACGGGGCCTAAATCGGACAAATTTCACACATTCCTTTTAAAGACTTTTGGCCACGTCCAATTGTGAAAACGGTGATGTTCAGTTTATAGCTATGTGCGCACACACTTAGTGTTTCTTTACAAAGTGACATAGCCACCTACTGGCCTGGCATGAATAATATAGCATTTTTAGTCATTTTTTACGGATCCATGAGAATGTGAATTGTTTGTCAACTTAGTTTGTTAGTAACTTTGTTGTCATGTAAACGTACCATTAGAGCATTATGCTCAAATCTGTCAATCTCTTTCCAGCTCAACCAATAGTGAGAGATTGGGGCGTGGCTACTGTAGCAGGCTGAGCCAGAGGCTGTTTTTTGCGAACGTGGCTGACGCTATACATGGGAAAAATAAATCTGAAGACTTGCCAAAATACACAGTGACAGACAACGGTGTATAACAAGAGTAAACATCAGCTGTGTTTTTACAAGACGGAGGAACTTGAGGGAATGTTTGGGTTTCAATCGAGACGCCGAATGTGTGGAGTTTCTTCTCGACAGGTAGGCGAAACTCATGTTTTTGCCACATGTTAACTCTTTATTGTCAAGCCCTAGATAAAATAGTAAGATATTCTAAGGATAAGAATAATCGTGAGTGCGTGATGAGTGTATTTGCAAAGGTTGTAGTGTAATTTATACTTACTCTGGCAATTTTTACAAGGGGGAGCTGGTCTCAGAAGCCCTTTGATAGTGCTCACATAGGAAAGATCGCCTTCCTGGGAGTGTGAAGAAATATTGCATTGTATGTTGATTAAGATTGCTTGTTTTGTACATGTTTAACCCCAGAGAGAAAGCTTATCATAGAGATAAAAGCTACTGTAGGTACCTTGATGAAAGTGAACTCCAGATGTCCACCATCAAAATCCAGTGAGAGAATAGACTTTTGGTTCCCACAGAATCCCGTGGCTCGTGTTGAGCTGGGATTCATGTTGAAATAATAGTTCTTCTGGAATACAAGTTAAGCAGTGGGATTACTGGACCAACATCATGTTAGTATGGAAATCCTGTCAAATTGACAATATCGTTGATCTAAAAAGATCAAGGCACTCAAATTTGGTGTAGCTGCACAGAATTTGTAGACATAGCCTATGTTCGACTGTACTCTTTGAGTCTACTGAATGCATGCACACAGTGAAGAAGATATTCACAGAAAACTTGTTGAAAGACGTTTTGATCCACTGGCTGTGCTAGAGATTATGAGAGGACAGTTTTGACAAACATCACATGAACAAACATTATGGGGGTCTACGCACCTCCTGCGGCTATTAAACACAACTGGAATTAAATACATATAAGCGATGGCAGTAGAATAGAATCAAGCTCTTGCCTTGAATAGTAAACAATGGGAATATTTATTAATCATTTTCAATAATTTAAGTTGATTAATAATATCCCAATATTCTGTTTAATCGAAAGGTGTCTATATTGTTAAAAAGACATACACTTTAGCATACTTTTAAAAAGAGTGCATATTACGGAAATAATATACTTTAAAAATATATACTTAAGTGCAACTTAATGTAATGTTTTCAGATACTTATGTGCATGTTAATTGCAATTAAATTAACATTTATTATAGTTTAAATTTATATTAAAGAAAAGAGACATTTAGGGTTTTGGTTACCAAAGTAAGGCAAGGCAAGTTTATTTATATAGCACATTTCATACACAATGATAATTCAAAGTGCTTTACATAAAAGGAAGTAAAATAATCATAAATAAAATAAAACAGGGAACTTAAAAACATTTCAAATGATTTAGAAATAGATTTAAAATGAATTTAAAACAGTTCAAATAGAAAATGATTATACATAAAATACAGTGCAATCAGTGCGGACGTTGCCACATGGATAATTCAGTAAAT
Organism: Sinocyclocheilus anophthalmus; assembly: GCA_018155175.1. NCBI lineage: Eukaryota > Metazoa > Chordata > Actinopteri > Cypriniformes > Cyprinidae > Sinocyclocheilus > Sinocyclocheilus anophthalmus. The sequence continues at coordinate 75,530 of JADLZN010005146.1, read as the reverse complement.
GCACAGCTAAGTTTTGAGTCTGCATTTAAATGTGGCTAATGTTTTAGCACATCTGATTAGTAGACTTAAGTCATTTAGTAATAACTCACTGTCATTTCTATTGAAACGTGCATGTAATGTATTTAAATATACGCATAATATATTAACTTTAAATGTAATATTGATTAAGACGCTATGGTTAAAATGACTGTACATGTATTTTAGTATGTTAGTTGACACATCAAAATAAGTTTACTTTTTTATAGCATTCAAAACGCACTTTTAAGTAAAACCTTTCATTTGACATTATTACGAAGTGCATTCTTTAAAGTCTTAAGTGTGTTAAGAAACAGTTATGAAAGTGTACTTAAAGTACACTTAAGGGGCTTTTTATTCCATTATTATTATATTATTTGCAAGTAGTGTTTTAAAAATAAGCTTAAGATTTGAGGTTCACTGTAAGTGCACATTCAATACAATTAAGAGCACTTCTTTCTTACAAGGGATTACTCACTAAAAACTAAGTTTCACTTTATAGTTTGTCTTAATTATGGGGCTATTTCATCCCGCCATGAAATGAACAATGTAAAGTATTAGCAACGTGTACTCTTGAGGATGCGTGTTTTTTCTGACAGTGAGCCGTTGACAATGTTGGTGGTAAACCAAGTGAGTTCTCACCCCCTGCTAGAACATGCTGAGAAGCTGAATAAAAATGCTGAGAAAATAACAAGCTTACTTTGTTCTCTCTCACCACATACTCCACTCCCAAACTGGCCCGCACACACACTTTGCCCTGGGGGTTCCTCAAGGTGCACAGAAACTGAGGCGGCGTGGTTTCTTTGGGCTGAAGAACGGGTCTCTTGGACAGATTAGTGATGGGAGGATCACTGTTGATGATGGCAGGAACTTCATCTGCCAAAGCTGAAAGATGAAGAGGCTTTGCGGCTAGAGAGCTTCCTGTAAGCACAAAACAACGGGGGGCTTTAGCACCATTTCGTGAAGTGTTAACCAACACAGAGCTACCAGGACCAATTATGGATGTTGTTACACTGATTCAGTGTTGCATTGTTCTGGGTTCTCAGAAATTAGGCTTACTAGAACTAGAACTACTAGAACTTACTAATTTATTAACAATCTATTTATAAATCTACATTTCTAATTATAGACTCATTATAAATCATAATTTTTTAAGAATATATGCAAAGTTTGTAAGATTGTTTACCATTAAAATCACAGTTTTGACTTAAATAAAAAGGCAAATCAACTCACCTAGCCAATGCATGGAGGACAGCAGAAGAAGCAGAGCAATGCGGCGACTTGTGTAATTCATTTTAAGAAAGGGGCTCTTGTGTTTCAGGGCAGTTGCTCTTATGGTATCAGCTCTGAGGCCGTGGTAAAATAATGCACATGTGGTTGTGAAGGAGGACAGTTATGCGTTGATGTTGTCAGCAGTTGTCTGACATCAGGAAGCATCTTTAGCCAAGCCCACGATTAGTAAACCACGTATGATATGAGTATAATAACTATATAATGGTATAGATCATATTTCAGATCAAGAGTTGTATTTCTAAATTGAATTTCTAAGCAATCTAGACAGCTGTTTGATTAAAACAAGTGATAGACTTGGGTCTGGACATTCATGGTGCCAGTTTGGGCTCTTGCCCAAAATTTAGTGCCACCGACAGGTCAGTTCTCACTAATATTTGCCACACTTTTTCGTTGGAGCAAAATGCATTTAATGCCTCAAAGGGTTCAATGTCACAGCAAGCACTGCTCACATAAGATAATTAAAAATTGTGTTTTTCTTTCATTTACCAATAACTTGAATAAATTCCATGTTCGTGGAGCTTCGGTATGTGCGCGTTTCAAATCTTCTATCAGCAACTTTAGTCACTGTTCAACCATGTGTTTTGAAAAACAAAACTGAAACTATAAGAGCATTTATTAAAAACAGCACTTCAGGACACAATGGAATAAAACTGTTTTGTGTAAGTGTGTCATTTTTTGCATTTTGAAATGTGTGAACGATGCAGATCACCCAGACACGTCTGTTCACACTTTGGGTGCTCTGTTCACTTTTTTACTTCCCTTTCCACTTTGGTTGGTTGTGGAACTCTCTCTCTCTCTGTGTGTGTGTGTGTGTGTGTGTGTGTGTGTGTGTGTGTGTGTGTGTGTGTGTGTGTGTGTGTGTGTGTTCTTGTGGTATTTATTTTAAAGTTTAAAATGAGTAAGTGCGATCCATGTTGTTATAATTTAATTTGAAAATTATCTTACCAATAATCACTACATCTATGGAAGAATGCAACACTTTGTGTTGTTGTCAGAATTATTCAAAAACATATAAAAATGCAGTTAATTTAAAAATGACTTGAATACCCTTTAATGACAAACATGTTTTCAGTTTCTGAATTAAAAGTTATTTATACTTTTTTTGTGGTGCTTAAAAGTAAAAAAAATGTTGATGCCAAAAAATGCATTGTTGGATGTTTTTGACCTCTAAATGAACATCTGTACATCTCACACGATGAGCATTCCTCCTAAAGGATCCTTTAAGACAACCTGATGGCTTCATTTTTAATATTTTGCTTGAGTTTACTCATTTTGAGTGGCATACACGTGGCAAGATGAGCAAAACAGGTAAAGGACAAATTCAAAAACACTTCAGAAATGTTAAATATTCAGAAACAACTACAGTGACAACATTTCAGACATTATGGGATGTCAGTTATGTTTCTGTATTAAAGATAGCCTAATTAATTTATAATGTATTAAATATAAAACTCTCCAAAGCACATAACTAAAAACAAATATAAGTGAAATATAACTATTAAAATATAATTCAATATGATGCATCACACAATGTTTTTAATGTTTTTCATTGTAAATTAAGGTGACTGCTTTTTATTAAATAAATAAATGAATATAAACAACATAGATTAATGTAATTATTGTCTTGTTAAATATAATATGAATATTTAATATATATGCTAATGTAAAGTAAATGAATAGAGTTTATTATTTTATAAAATACTGTTAATTAAAAGTTTTTTACTGTAGCATTTCACATTATTATTTTATTACATCTTTACTTTTTCTATTTATGTATAAAAATGATCTGTTCATAAGTAAATTCTCATCAGTATGTTTATTGTATGTTAAGTATGTTTAACTAACTCTGTAGAGACTGAATCTGGTCATGTCTTTAATTCCATGAGAGCAAAACACAGCACGGGTCAAAGGTAGAGGGGACAAAGTATGGCCTTAAATACACACTGCTGCTTTTGTCAATTTACTTAACGCAACTTTGAATTCTAACACTGCTGAATGCTGTGTGTTTGTCTCTGTTATGAAGCACTAAACAAATCTTTAACTTCACTAATATGAAAAGTTGAGATAAAACGGTAAAATGAATCCAAAAACCAATAAATACTGTAATCAATAATCTTTTTGTAGACAAATTGGACATGCACACACTTTCTTTGGGCCTGATAGCCAGTGTTAGAGTCCAGAACACATGGACCGCTCTGGACTGATCTTTTGGAACAGACTGTCTTCCAAAATGTTAAAACTGTGTCTCGATGTAAGTTTGTGCACCGTCATGCAAAGGTCTCAGTGAAGGTCTCTTATCATTGTTTTGCAGCGGGGATTCAGAGAACTGTGCATGTTGTGGAGAGCGTCTCAGATGAGTAAACATTTGCATTACATCTGCTGAATACCGTCGCACCATATTTGGACAGCTGAAGATACAGACACAGAGCTGAGCTTTCTAACAGTGAGTAAATCATTACAGGGGCGGATAGAGTCCAGCGCAGACACTTCTGAACCTTCTCACTCCAACACTGCTGGGTTTTCAGCATGATGCGGGACAAGATCTTGACGGTTTTCGCGCTAGCTTGGCTTTATTCTTCTGGAGGAAGTGGACAAACTGACATTAAAATTCCCTGTGATGATAAACGTGTGGAGGATGTTGTGAATGTAACTCTTTCCGCGCATAACAAGATATTAACTGAAGGTGCTCAACTTGCTCTCTATGAAATCCTGGAGGCTACGAAGGTAGGATGTAGTTTTGCTTTTTGCATTGTACAATATTTCAGCTCTAAGCGACTGTAGGTTCTCCGGCACTCTTAAAAATAAAGACTCTTTATTGGCATTGGTGGTTCCATGAAGAACCTCTAACATCCTGAAACTTATCAATGGACAAAGGGTTCTTAGAAGTTAAAAAAGTTCTCATACTAAGAAAAAATGACTCTTTTAAGAACTGTTCACTGAAAGCTTCTTCATCTTCTGTGGCATCGATGCGAAAACCCCCTTTTGAAACCTTTATTTTTGAGAGTGTAGCAATGCAACAGAAGAGCCATTGTTGGTTCCAACCTTTCAGTGATCAGCTCTTTCAAGAACCATTTTTTTTCTTAGTATGAGGAATATGTGAATAATTAAAGAACTTTTCCCATATAGAACTTCATGTTTTAAGGTTCTTCATGGAACCATCAATGCAATTAAAGAACCTATTTTTACAAGTGTGTAAAATAATACGGTAATGTTTACAGGCTCAGAATGAATCGGCAGAAGTTGTGTTCGTACGGTTCACAAGCAGAGAGACAGATTGTCCCGCAGGAGGAGACAAGGTTTGGCATGAATGTGACTATCTGCAACAAGCGGATAAGGTAAGATCTTATGAAGTCACCTACATGATAATCTACATTTTTATCGCCAAACAAACCCTCGCATTTAGAAACAATCATGTAGGAAGTCTAAAATCCATGGGGCAGCAGTCAATTATGTCAGTTATGCAGTTTAGTGTTAGTTATACAAATATGTTTCCAATCACAATCAAATACTTTGTAATTAGCAGTGTTGTGGAAAGTTGCTTTTAAAAGTGATGCATTACAATATTGCGTTACTCCATTGAAAAGTAACTAATTGCGTTACTTAGTTACTTTTTATGGAAAGTCATGTGTTACGCTACTTTGCGTTACTTTTTGTCACCTGGGCTGGGCTTGCTTATTTGTTTTTTAATAACAAAAACTGCTGTAAAGACCCTTTCAAACTCTAAAAGTATGGGTGAAAAGAAGCGGCCTCTGTTCTCGAATCACGCATGATTCTTGAACACGGGGACAGGAGAGAAGCTAAGTCATACATGGGTTACTTGTAAAAGTAATCTGATTATATAGCTCGCGTTACTTGTAATGCATTACCCCAACGCTGGTAATTAGTGTCTAACAGCAGCCTTTGGCCATGATTATAGTACATGAATATGTTGTGGTTCCTCAGGCGCTCAGAATCTGTCATGCGAAAGTCCTGTTCACAGAAGCAGATCGAGAGTTACTGTTACACGACTGTTCAGGTATGTCGCATGTTGTTTTATGACTGCTTTAATCCCTTTTATACTTTACCGTTATAAGTGCACTTAGCCATTTTTTCCATAGTAAAAGTTTTAAAAAAGAAAGCAATAGCACTTTTCTGGCCTAGAAACGCAAACCGCTGTAACTACAAACTACAAGATTCAGATTCCCTCAGGAAAACTTTGAACCCCTTTTTTTTCATTTCTAGTATTGCCGTCATTACATAAAACAGTCAAGCATTTACATTTATATCAGTAGTTTAATTTCCATCTCCAACACTGACTACTCCGATTGGTGGATCTCTCCTTTTTGAATTGTTCTTCACCAGGAGTTTGTCAGTTATTTGTATTGAAAGCTGAAGACTGGCCTCTATGGAAGCATATATCAGATTTGACTCACTGTCTTTCCTGAATGCTCTCTGACAGCTGAGCCAGCTGCTTCCTCTAAAGTCGCCCCTTGTCTGGGCTGCCCTGAAAAGATCGAGTTACATCATGAAGAACTGAGGGAACCGCTCATTCATTCTTTGTCGAAAGCCAATGGCATGATCAATCATGTGCATTTCTTCATCTTTAGGGACTTGACATCGGCAACAAAACAGGTAAATGATTTCTTTTCATGATCCTGCCGCTCAGCTGATTGATTCCTATGTTCACTGATAAAACCAATGGCGTTTTCCGAATGGACAAATATGATGTGAAATCAGCTCATTTAATCCACTGGACTGTTTTTTTGTCGGCTTGGGCTGCTGGCTGACCTCAGGACCATCGAGGTTAATGCTGTGGTGTTGTGAATCGTCTCTGTGTGTAGGTGGTTGCTGGGTTCAGGTATAAATTGCAGTTTGAGATTGAGAAGAGCAACTGCACCAGAGCAGAATTCAAAGCTGTTACCGAGGAGTGCCACCCAATGCAGGAAAATACGGTACTGTGTCAAATCACGCTGTGTAACACACACATGCAGAAATTATTTCACTTATTTTATGTACAGTATTTATTTTATTTTTTTCTTTTGCAAATGAACTCATTTGATTAATTTAAATATTAATTACATGTCCATTTTTATAATTCCTCGTACTGTTCTAAAGGCTTAGCTGTATCCCAAAATATCCTACCATTCAAAACTTTAGAGTTTCTATGATATTTTTAAAAATGTTTTTGGAAGAAGTCTCTTATGTCACCAAGGCTGCATTTATTTTGTCAAAGATACAGTTAAAACAGTAATATTAGGAAATATTATTACAATTTAAAACAGCTGTTTTCTGTGTGAATATCTGTTAAACTGTAATTTATTCCAGTGATGCACAGCTGTATTTCCAGCATCATTCCTCCAGTCTTCAGTGTCACATGATCTTTCAGAAATCAGTATAATATGCTGATTTGCTGCTCAACAAACATTTCTGATTATCAGTGTTGAAACAGTACTGCTGCTTCATATTTTTTGTTGAAACAATGATACATTTTTTTAAAGACTCTTATAGAAAAATAAAAAAAAAGTTCAAAAGAACAGCATTTATTTGAAATAGAAACATTTTGTAACACTATAGAGATGTTGCTGAAAAAAAACTAAAAGAAAAAATACTCACAGACCCCAAACTTTTGAATGGTAGTGTCCATTAATATTAGTTAATTTATTTAGTCTGAGATGGCACAATAACACTTAAAGATGCTCTTCATCAGAGAAATCTATGCGAAAAGTGTACTCAGAATAATTCAAATGAAGCTATGCAAACAGGAATGTGTACTTGTAACCTCTCACATAAAGTTGTTGTTTAGGAGGTTTTGCAGTGTAACTCTACTGTGGATGTGGCTCCTTGGAGGCACGAGGTCCCAGAAGTGCATGTTGAATGTCAGGCAGTGTTTGTTAAGGTGAACCACCCCATCAATTATTTTATTTCTATTAAACGATTCAGATCATTTTCACATCATTGCAATAGATTTGTAATAAACCCTTTCATGCCCATCACCTTGTTTTCAGACTGTCGTGAGATTTAAACGGCCACCAGGCTGGTCTCCTCTCAGGATCAATCCTGAAAAACAACCGAGTCCAAAGACGCAAGTCAAAGAATCCTCCGAGGAATCCAAGGAGAGCATCGGCACGACCCAAAGCACACCGCTCAACTGTCCCACCAAACCCTGGAGAGAGTTCAAGCCGCTCGTTATCAGCATCGCTCCTCCAAACACTACAGAGTCTTCACAGCCGGACCCGACCGCAGCAGACCCTGGACTCAACGACCAGGATCTGACGAGCTGAGAGGCCTGTGTGTGGGTTTAAACCATTCCCTAAAAGAATTAAACTACCATACTTATAATGGGATTTATGATGTTTATGATTCATTCATTTGTGGATTCTACAATAATTCACAGTACACTGTCTCATATGAAACAATAAAGACCTGTGATTTTGATTAACTGTTGGAATTGTGTTGCATGTCTATATAATCTATAATAACTACATTTTCCAGCTGCGGTATGGAAGATTTGGCACTCTGGTGGTCGAGACGTAAACTGCGAGTTGAAGATCGATCATGTTTAGGAGAAATAGTCATTTCAATATGAATCCAGGCGATCAGGAATTGTGCGTGAGGGCAAAAGATCAGCTAATTTCCTTTGGCTCAGATCTGGTCCATGTCAACAGCTAAAGTCTGGCCCAGATCAGTACGTGTTTGCCGGCCCAGAACTGGTCCACATCTTTATAGCCAGAACTGAACTAAAACAGTGCCATAGCCCAAACTGAAGCGAGCCAAATCATATATGAACCTTATATGTTATTCTTGTATGGCTGAGTTCTGTAAAGGGCTGACATGTGGCTGATACAGCCATTTAACCATATTTACACCACACCTATTTTATATTTTAAATACCAATTACACACTAAATCATCTTAAGCACAAAAATTGATTCACAGTAAAAAAAAAATTTTATAATAGAATTTTGATAACAGAAGTTCAATACAGAACATAATGGAAGAGTGCTGTGTTGTAAATGCCAAATGAGTGAATAAATGTACAATAATTGATACTTTTAGTAAGTCTCGCCAGTCTTTCTCACTCACAGTCTATCAGGAAATGGAGAGAAAAAAAAGAACATTAGCATATAATAATTAGTATCATACATTAGATATGATCAGAATCTTAAAGGGGTCATATGATGCGATTTTTTAATTTTTCCTTTCTCTTTGGAGTGTTCAAGCTCTTGGTGCATAAAGAAGATCGTAAAGTTGCAAAGACTAAAGTCTCAAATCCAAAGAGATATTCTTTATAAAAGTTAAGAGTCAGCCACGCCTACCTAAAACGGCTCGTTCTAACACGCCCCCACATACCTACATCACTATGTGGGAAGATTAGCATAATGCCGCCCAAATGTTCACACAAAGAAAGAAGGAGTAACTTTTATTCTCGTTGTAGTATTGCTGTTGCCGCTGCCATGTCGTGAATGCGCTGTGTTTCGTTGTGAAAGCAAAACTACTTTGTTTGGTCTTCCAAAAGAGGACACAACTAGAAATCAGTGGTTAAGTTGTATTTACAAGACTGTTCCAGAACACTTCAACCCAAATATTCAGATGTGTGCAGCACATTTTATAGAGGACTGTTTCCTGATCGAGTAAACTACAATGCCGGCTGTTCTGACTCACAGACTGTAAGTACGTTTTTTATATTTAAAAGATTTTCCCTAATGATTCAAACGTGAGTTTTGAGCAGTGTAGAGTAGCGCTTTTTGTTTGTCGTTTCTCCGATCACAAAGGCAGACATGGTTTTATGTTTACGCAGCGCAACGCAACGCGTAAAAAGACAGTATCAGTCATTATCATCAGTAATTATGTCCCCACTGGATCCAACAAATGCCTCGTTTATAATGGGTTTTAATGTTTTTGTCTCATCGCTCCGGCTGGACAAGGCATCACAGTATGGGGACTGGCGTAACATTTCTGTCACACGCTGGAGGTATTCAGCCAATCACAATGCACTGGATAGCTGGCCAATCAGAGCACACCTCGCTTTTCAGACCGATGAGCTTTGTAAAAATCTACCAGTTTCAGAAAGGCAGGGCATAGAGGAGAAAACAATAATGTACAGTTAATGTGGAAAATATGTGTTTTTTAACCTTAAACCGCATACACATTTCATTACACCAAATACACAAAATAATGTTCTTTTTAGCAACATCATATGACCCCTATAAGACATTAATGACTGTAAATCAACACTGCACACATTCTCTTTGTCTACTACCCAAGAAGGGACATTCTAAAAGGAAAAACACTTAACGTGGCTTAATGGCTTAAGACAGTGTTTTTAAAAGACCAAACTAATACTGGGTTTTTCTATGGGAGGAAAATGCTTATTGTGTAATTAAACGCGTTGCATTTCAGAATTTCAATTTGTGTTTTTATTCACTGTCTGAAGAAATGTAGAGGATATATAAGAGTTCATTTGCAGGGTGTGATGCTTCTGTAACCTCATAACAGTGGCCTATATGGACATATACACTAATAATCACACAATAAGGATAAAATAAGTCATATTTTTATGAAAAACCATTTATTATTAAAAAACATTCAGATTCTATTTACAAAAGCTGATAAACTACATGAAAACTTTAAACCTTTAATCACTGGACTTTAAAACTTGCATCTCTCGTATCAGAGTCCATCGCTGTCACTGTTCCCATTCTGGATAGCATCAGTGATGATGGGACAGTCTTTCCTGCCTGGTGACATTCTGAAATATAAATTCACCCATTCACAGAATTCACACAATACTGTCTGATAGCGTATCATGCAAATAGCACTTATATAACCCCTCCATTCCAGAACATGATCACCTGTCCCAAGCAGATGTTTGGGCAAACAAGCAGAAAAGAACACAGGGCCATGTCAAGCATGTTTTATAAATTATAAGATACAGATAGTTTCAAATATTGCTACACAAATACTTTCAAATTCTTGAAGAAATAATTTATTCTTGAACTTATTTAATAATCATTGCATTTTGATTGAATCTCAAAATGGTAACAAAAAAGACATTTAAAACTTGTGAATGATCAAAAACAGTATGTTTCTATTAGTATTTTTTATTTATAAAAAATGTTTTCACATGGAACAAGTGAGAAGCTCTTAAAAATAAAGGTGCTTCAAAAGGTTCTTCAAGCGATGCCATAGAAGAACCATTTTTGGTTCCACAAAGAACCATTCAGTCAAAGGTTCTTTAAAGAACCATCTCTTTCTTAGCTTTTTGTAACCTGAAGAACCTTCTTTCGCCTCAAAGAAGCTTTTATGAAACAGAAAGGTTCTTCAGATGTTAAAGGTTCTTTATGGAACCATTTAGACAAAAAGGTTCTTCTATGGCATCGCGAAGCACCTTTATTTTTAAGAGTGTACATGATCTAGACATACTACTAATCACAGGAAAAAAAATGTTTTAGGCATTTTACTTACTTGAATGTTGATTTATCCAGTCCAGAAAAACAAGATGATGTGCTTCAAGGGACGTTCGAAGGTTGTGTGAGTTCATGGTCAGATAAACAGGCCTATTTTTTCAAATCTAGCATCCGACGTAAGGCTAAACAATGGGATTGTTGTGTGAATGTGGTCTTGGAGAGAAAAAATCAAGCTAAAAATGATGTTGTAATATTACAACAGTGGGCCTTACAGGGTTAATAACCAGACCTTCTTTGTTTATGACGTGATTTAAAGCAAAGATGAATTACTTGAAACTGACCCGTGAAATCTGACCAGACAGCTCAAATTATAAATCATTTTATCAGCTTACAGTTGTGATTCAGCACTCTAAAAAATCCTGGGTTATTTTCTTTTAACCCAAATGCTGGGTTGAGCCTTTTGGGTCATTTTTTGGGTTATTTTTTCAGTGTTTGGGTAGTTTTTGTGTTACCCAGCTCCTGGGTCAAATGTAACAACCCAGTGTTTGGGTTGTTTTGCAGCTCCTGGGTCAGACATAACAACCCAATGTTTGGGTAGTTTTAGTGTTACTCAGATCCAGGGTCAGACGTAACCCACACTCTAAAAAATGCTGGGTTAAATACAACCCAGTGCTGGGTAAAATGTGGACAACCCCAGCAATTCGGCAGTTTTGACCCAGCGGTTGGGTTAAATGTTTAAACCAACCTTCTGGGTAGTAACCCAACCGCTGGGTCAAAACAACCCATTTGCTGGGTTTGTCCCTATTTTACCCAGCACTGGGTTGTATTTAACCCAGCATTTTTTAGAGTGTACTAATAATAATAATAAAAAAAAATCTGTTAATTCATGACACTTTGTAATACCGGTGTAATGCATTTCTTTTTCATTTATTTCATCTACTTCCAACTTCCATTATATGGAAAATAATTGTAAAAGATTTGGAACTATCAAAGATCTTCTGTGTATTAAAGTCATGGTGATCTAATTGTTCAGTCATTAATAGTTATTTGTTAATGCTGAGATGTTTATGTGCATGTTTCATTTTCACTCATAACCCACATGACGCACAAAACCAAAATAGATTTACAAAAGGTTTGCAACTGGCCCCGGTTCTCTTAAAATGCCTTGTCATAGATGTTCCGGTCATGAAATGATCTCCGGAAACTAAAAAGGATTGGTGATTGTAGTCAAAGATGAGGTTAGGTGTACATCGGTGGCTTGATGTTTGAGGGTCATGGGTCAGACGTATGAATCATCATGCTGACGTTCTCAGTGGAGACATGAGTCGAGACATCTACAACATCTCATTTTGATGCATCTGATCATTGCGCAGAGAGCTTATAAGTGCTTGAGATGGTCCTTCTTCTGTTACTTGAGAAGAGTCGGTCACGATAGACGTCAAGTCCTGTTCCTCGACACAATGGTTAGTGATCGGATCTTTCTTCTAACCGTAACCTGCTCCGTCTTGATGCTACTAGTTAGTTGTGATGATTTTCTAGAGATTCGCTCGATAGACGATAACATGAAGGCTCAAGAGGAGAAAGAACTGGTAAGATAACTGGTTTCAGACACTCTAGAAATCATTACAGCATTAACAGATACATTAATTAGGAAAAATATATATATTTTATAGATTGAAGCTCTTCAAGAAGTTCTTGCAAAACTGAGAAACAAACAGATTCCCACTGCAGAGAAGAAGTTTGGCTGGGTTCCCTCGGTAAGTCTGTTCAGTAATACAATCCTTTACAGTGTCTGTTTATGCATATCTTACACATGAATATAATACAAATGTAATTAGGTCATTGGTATTCTGCAGTACATTTTGAACTCTGGATATGAACTGTATATCAGCGAAATCATGCTTTGGTTGAAACATTTTGTTCTGAGAAAGGACAAAAGGATAAAATACTTCTAAATATATTGCTTAATAGATACATTAATAACTGTTTGTCACATATTTCTGCAGTGTGTAGCAAATACACAGCAAAATCCACTCAAAATAAAACTGTGAACTAATTCAAATCTACCTATGTTAACTTAATACTAATATGAATTCCATTTGTAAAGATGTGAGTGTACTATTTTATCCAATATTAAAGAGTTAGGTCACCCAAAGATGTAGATTCTGTCATCATTTACTCAGCCTCATGTTTTTCCAAACCTAATCTCCGGCACACAAATTTAGATATTTTGAATATTTTTTGTCCATCCTTTAAAAGTCTAGTTAGCCTACTTGACACGATCGTTTGAGTTTCCGTTTACCATATTTGATGAGCTCTACGTATGTGTGTTGATCAATGTTTATATGTGAATAAAAGTCTAAATTAAAATCAGTTCATGATCTTTAGAAGACTTGGATTAAATTGCTCGATTACTTTTATGATCATGTCCTTGCTGAAGCTTGAACATGTTGATTGCCTTTCAATGTATGGATAAAAATGATAAGTCAATCTTAAGAATATCCTCATTCTTGTTCCAAAGATAAACAGTTTTTTGGGGGGGTTTGGAATGACACGAGGGTGAGTAAACGAAGACAGAATCTCATTTTGGGAAGATGGGAATATGAAAATGTACTCCATGAAGAATGCTCCACAAAATACCCTGTTGAAAAAAACAGCATATGCTGGTTATGTAGGGGGGGGGGTGGGGGGGGGGGGGGGGGGGGGGGGGGGGGGGGGGGGGGGGGGGGGGGGGGGGGGGGGGGGGGGGGGGGGGGGGGGGGGGGGGGGGGGGGGGGGGGGGGGGGGGGGGGGGGGGGGGGGGGGGGGGGGGGGGGATTTTGACCGATGCGTTTAAGCTGGTCCTTTGCTGGTTTGAGCTGGTCCTTTGCTGGTTTGAGCTGGTCCTTTGCTGGTTTATGCTGGTCCTTTGGCTGGTTTAAACTGGTCATTTGCTAGTTTATGCTGGTCCTTTTTCTGGTTGAGCTTGCTTTGCCTGTTTTATTCTTTCCTTTTCTGGTTTTAAACTGTCCTTGCTGGTTTATGCTGGTCCTTTTGCTGGTTAATAAACTTGTTAATATAAAAGGACCAGCTTAAACCAGCATCCCAGCGTCAAAACATACCTAACCAGCATATTGGCCCCCCCCCCCCCTGATTTATGCTTTTTAAAACCAGCAAAAGGACCAGCTTAAACCAGCAAAGGACCAGCTTAAACCAGCATCCCAGCGTCAAAACATACCTAATCAGCATATGCTGGTTTTTCAACAGGGTAATGACATACTGAGTTGTTGAGGTTGAGTTATTCAGAGCTTCCTAATGTAATTAGGCAATATGAAAACTGTACACTCTAAAAAATGCTGGGTTAAATACAACGCAGTGCTGGTAAAATAGGGACAAACCCAACAATTGGGCTGTTTTGACCCAGCGGTTGTTTAACCCAACCTTCTGGGTAGTAACCCAACCGCTGGATCAAAACAACCCAATTGTTGGGTTTGTCCCTATTTTACCCAGCACTTGGCTGTATTTAACCCAGCATTTTTTAGAGTGTAAATTCTGACAAGTGCATTAAAGAAACAATGGTGTGTTTAGTGTGATGCAGGTGAGCAGTGTGCGGTTCGCAAAGGTGCTCGCTTCGGGAAGCTCTGCAGCTGTCCAGGAGGAACCACCTGCAGCTTCTCCATCCTCAAGTGCTTGTGAAAACATGCCTCTGTGTGTCATAACCCAGCGTTTTAAGATGATTGTTAGAGATGCTCGTTGTTTCCCCATCATTGTTGTAACATGTTTTATGAATGCAAACTGACACATCAAATAAATGCATGCATTTTTGTACATATCTCCATTTTTTATTCAAAGTCTGATTACTGATTGATGTGTTACAAATATGTTTCATAGCATGCTAAACTGACTGTTAAAAGCGTGTATTTTCGTGACCACTAGGTGGCGCAAAGCTTATTCAATCAATTTCAGTCCCTGAAAATGAAATCTAAATGAATAAACGGCTGGTGTCATATCAGAGCTAGCAAATTAGTCTAACTAGACTAGTAAAAGTTCAACTGATGAATTAGTTTATTCAAATGTATTTCATAAAAAGACAGGCTTGCTGGTTGACATGGCAGTGGAATGCTATCAGCATCATTGTATCATTACTTGGCACGCACTTTGTATCTCATATCAACTAGTTAGGAGTCAACATGAAATATTTGCACTTTGTAAAAGTTATTTGCCACACTGCAGCAAACCACCATTCATTAAAAGCAAACATTAAAAAAATAAAATAAAATAGTGACCAGTATTAAAACATTCATCCTATATTCCTTTAATTTTACATGTTGTGTTTAGCACGTTTTCACATATCAGCTCCCTTTTCTTTTTTAATTTGTTCCAACATTTTTATGTAGCCTATAAAAGGTATTTTATAAAATGTAGAAGCTTTGTTTGCAAAGAGCCCACTTGTCTAGCATTTTAAAAAAGCACATCAAATACACCAATTTCTATCATAGACCCAGTTTTCTGTTAACACGAGTTTCTAAATCTTTCCAAAATGCCAATTTGCAATCTCTTTACCAGCTGATTGGACGCAGATGACGTCACCCACTATTCCCCGCCCCTTGCATATAAATTGTGGGTGTTTCCCTGAGCGCGCATCGCTCATATTAGGCTACCGTTGGGCTGTCCAATTCAGTTGAGGGGGTCGGTTCGTTCGAACGATTCATTTCAGGGAACCGGTTCTTCCGAGTCTAAATTGTTTGCCAGAAGTCCACGAGCAGCATTTTACATTTAATTGTTTTGCACCTACATTTAATGTTTGGCTGTTATCACCATGTTTTCGATTAAATTATTATCAATAGATATGATGTATTTGTTCGTATACGGTACCCTATAAATGTATGCGTACCATATTCATTCGCTCTAACTATCATTGCTTAATCTTTTAAAAAATAAATAATAATATTAAGTGTCAAATATGTATGCTGTTGCTCCAATTTTTTTTCTCACGTCATGTTCTCCGCAAAAGATCCAGAGAGAATCGGTTCGACCGAATCATTAGAGAGAACCGAGTCAAATGAACAATCCGCTCGAGAATCGCTGTAAACTTTGCAACATGGCGGAGGAGCACAGCGGCGAGTTGGCAAGCATGGAAAACTCCAGCCGACCCGGTTTCTGCAGCGACAAGTACTCTTTGCTGGTCATTGTTGGACAGCCCGGTCCGGCCGGATTTGTGGATTTACTGGTGTCAGAGATTGAAAGAGGTAAAGTTTCGTCTCACTGTAGGATGGTGAGTGAGCGCTTTGCCCTCGCGCAGCTGACGTCATGAAGAGAATTGTCGCTGGATACAATGTAACAAATTCATCCGAGAATGACGCCAGGCTCTTTTTGTAGCTCATGTTGCTAGAGTTTTATAATAATAATACTAATTATTATTGCTTATGACCTAACATAAACGCCTGAGTGATATAGGTGAGTAGATGGCTTGCCGAATTGCCATTGGAAGTCTCTTGAAAGCTGTCACATGGCATGAATGTAACCGAATATCAACTCCAGAGAGTCCCTTTTTGTTCATGTGACCTTGACCTCCTTTTCATTTTGTCAGCTGAGTAGGAACTAAAATGAGATGAATGCCCACAGAGGGCTCACACACTGATATTAACTGTTGAACGGGGCTCTCGGCTTTCAGGCATGGCATAAAACCTGTATAGGGTCTTAAATCAATACGAGGAAGTTTGACTGCTCTTTGCAGAAGGTAGTCAGTGCCAGAGAGACAGCAGACTAAATAACAGTGTGAGTCTACCATGTTTACAAAGAGAGATGCTTCCTGTAATCTCTGAGGTGCAAATGATGCTATTGGTTTTTCAGAATCTTTTGTGAGATTCTTGGCCCCTGGATCCCAAAGCACATAGAAAGTCCCCAGCCTGCTCTGCAGAACATATATAATGCCGCTCATTTACTTCAGCATGGTTAAGCCAACGTGACTTCCCTTTTCAGACGGTCTGCTTGCAATCCTCCAATCTGAACGCACCCTCTTATAAAAGAAAGATAAGCGCATTCATATAGCAGCTGATATGCGTCACTGGCTTGTTTTCTCAGTTGAAAGTCCATGAAAAGCGAAGCAGCTCTTTTGCACGGTTATATATAGCCAATCTTGTGTTTGCAGACTCTCCTTCCTCATTGTGCTGGATGGTTCAAAGTTCATCTTTAAAATGTGTGAGGTACATCTGCCTTGTTGAAAGAAAACTGATTAGACCGGCCTAAGCTGGTCTTCCACCCCTGTTGGCTTTTAGAGGGGGTTTATAGACTTTTTAGTCAGTCAGACTGAGACCAGGCTGGATAGAGATGATTGTGTGTGTGCAGCTGGGATTACTGTGGTTATTGTTCTTTTATCCTCTGCTTTCCTTTGATTTTCGGTCCCTTTATCTGTGGTTATACACAAGGGCCGTGTGACTGATACACACACATCCTCTTTGGGACTGTTGCCAGTGTTTCCTTCTCTTCCTGGTCAGACGCTGCAGCTTCCACCTCACTAGTCTGACAGGAATACGCTTTCTTCTGTTTTAAATGCTGTCAGCAACTTTAAATAGGAAGGGATTCTTTTGTTGTGAACCGCAGTGTGTTTTTTTTGTTGTCATTTTGGCCCTTGTTGAGCCCTACTGAAAGTGTGACCACAATTAGTTCGTAAATCACGAAAACTTTCTGCACCACATTCCTTAAAACGCGATCAGCTCCCACACTTCTTTATCCTTCTAAAACACACCAGTCTACAAACTGAAGTGGGCAACGTTTGTTCAACAGGCATGAATGACGACGTGTATTGTGTGGCTTCTTGAGAAGCGCCCTACCGATACGCTAGCAACCACATAGTAACTTGCATATCAACGCGTAGCTACCAGGGTTGGAAAAGCTACTTAGAAACAAGCTACTTTGTAATTTGAAGTTGTTCAGATGCGGTCACGTTCACCATTGTTTGGCATATTTTCACAGTGAAATCCAGTTATTTCAATAGGAATCCATGCGATTGGGAATTTAGCATTGAGGCCGAAGTATTTACGCGCGCAGGGTTGAGTTGGTCAAACGAATTCACCATGTTGACCAACAGAAAGCTGTTTGGTTTGAAAGTGAGTTTGAGCTGTGCTTTATACATCACTACACTAACGGCAACATACAGTGGACCTTTTTTGAAAAAAGTACTTGTCTACCCAAGTAGCTACTAAGGGTACGTTTACACGACAACAATTGTACTAGAAACGGAAAAGATTTTCCTTTCGTTTTATTAAAAGATTTGTGTACAGATGAGAACATTGTCAAACCGATTCCCGTTCGCATGGATCTGTGAAAACAACTAAAAACGCTGTATTATTCATGCCAGGCCAGTAGGTGGCGATGTCACTTTATAAAGTAAACACTATGCGCCTGCACACAAAGCTATCCACCTTTTTCTTGTCGTAAAAATGGGCGCGGCCATTTGTAAATTATATGGGTCTGGCTTCCGGTCTCATCTGCGTCCACTCCTTCCAGCTATTTTTAGCTGAGCAAAACAGTTCGTTTTGCTGCTTGATATTGAAAGTTGGTGTGTCTTATCATATTATTTCAATGTATTATCTTAATTATGAACACACTGGTTTGTAGTGCAAACAGTTTTACCATTTACTGCACGTTGTTATTCTCGTTATTTACCTATAGCGGCTAATGAACCGGAAGTCTCACCCATAGGCTTACTTCCGCGTTGAAGAAAAAGGTGGATAGACCGAACTCAAAATATGCACGGTTCACGGATTTAACAAATTCATGTTTTTATAGTTTACTTGGGGAAGATAATGGTTTAATTTTCAAAAACTCGCACTTTGAAACCCGTTTTCAAAAGTTTGCATTTTCAGGCCCCAAGAATGTCATTGTCGTATAAATGAATGGCTAAAATGAATAAAAAGTTTTTTTTGTTTTTACTTGAAAACAGTGTCATGTAAACACCCACTAAAATGTAGCTAAATGCATTAAAGCTAATTTAAATGGCAATATATTTTAAAATATATTGGACTATCAATTGATGTAATATATAATATTAAACAGCTGTATTGACTATTTACTGGCCGATTCACTAAAATAAATTGGACTTCCGAATGCAACATATGAGAGAGACATTCCATAAGACTGTGATAATATCCTGAGCTTATGTGGTTCACGTGTGTGTTTTGTCACGTTATATCGTTAGTCAGAGGCTTGTTACTCAGCTGCACTATTGGAAAATACAAAGGCTAGGAAAACACAGGCTACTGTCAAAGCATATTGCATACCATCCAGTACTGCTAAATATTTGGTTCAAAATCACAGTTTGGGCAGTACGTGAGGAAAAAATGCATTCATTGCAGTAGTGGGGTTCTTTGTAAGAGAGTCAGTGGTAGAAAGAGGTCATCTTATTTTGGCTCAGGGAGAAAAAAAAAAGCTTTTTTCCAGTTTGCTATTGAATTGTGTGTAACTTCTCCTGCTCTCTCTCTCTTTTTATTTCTGTCCAGAGAACAAAATCTCAAACCAAGTTTGACTTTGACCTCTTGTTTGGTTATAAAATATGTATCTAAAGAAAAATGCTTCTTGGTCTCATGTTTTCACAAAAACCCTGAAAGCTGCAGTTCACCTACTCTTTTCTGCAGACTGCAGACACTGCAGAAAAATCTGACCAGGTGGTTTATAAATGCAGTCTGTGCCAGTGTGTCTTGTCCCATGTACCACAGGAGGCTGTTTTTCAGTGAAAGTGCACAATGTCAGTATCTTCAGTGGACAGTGAACGTGGTCTATGAATAATTGAGCTTTTGCTTGTGTTGACTGCAGTCTGACTGGGCCGGTTTCATTTTTGTGTAGGTATTCGCTCCTGGAACATCGACTTGACTGCCTGCAATATAGATGAACAGCTGAAACTGTTTATTTCAAGACACTCTGCTTTCTTCTCTGAAGACCTCAAAGGTAAGAATCAAACAATCTATGAACTATTTGCCCTGGTCTGTTTTTTTGTATTTTCTATTTGGAGGGAGATCTGTGAAATTGTGTGGGATTTATTTAAACATTTAGCCGAGAGTATTATACGGAGCCCCTGAAGGATATGAGATAAAATTATAGTCCAATGATTTTGCATTCTCTTGCAAAAGTTTTGTTTCTTTAAGAAATGTTGCGTTCCCTAGCAAAACGTCTGCATTCTTTGTGAGTGAACACAAAGTTTCTTTGGGGGAAAGCAAAATTTTCTGCAAGTAAACAAATTTTCTTGGGCGAACTCAAAGGTTTTCAGGGGAATGTGAAAGTTTTGCAAATGAATGTAAAGTTTTTCTTGGAACGCAAACTTTTGCAAGTGAATGCAAAGTTTCTTGGGGAACACAAAAGCTTTGCAAGTGAACGAAATGTTTCTTGGGGGAGAATGCAAAGTTTTTAGGGGAATGCAAAAGTTTTGCAAGTGAAAATATCTTGGGGAAACAAATGTTTTTGTGAGGAATTGCAAAGTTTTTCTTGGAATGTAAAAGTTTTTGTGAGAGATCGCAATGTTTTTGCAAGTGAACGTAAAGTTTTTTGGGGAGATTGCAATGTTTTTGCAAGTGAACGTAAAGTTTTTTGGGGAGATTGCAAGTGAACGTAAAGTGGTTGTGAGAGATCGTAAAGTTTTTTGGGGGAACAAAGTGTTTGCAAGTGAACGCAAAGTGTTTGCAAGTGAACGCAAAGGTTTTTTTTGGGTGGAACACAAAGTTTTTCAGGGAAATGCAAAAGTTTTGTGAGCGAACGCTAAAGTTTTGCAAGAGTGATGTATAAAAAAAAATTATGTAAATATAATTTTAATGTAATTGTTCCTCTCACATTTTTCCATCGTTATGTCCTCTTAGGGCCTCTGTAGTAATTTACTCTTGTTAGTTGCTGAAAACACGAGTCAAGGAGTTAATAAAGTTTGTAAAGAGTGAAAATCATCAGTGGAGTTCCATGCACAGACTGTATGCTGGCCTGAAACTTTTTATCATGAATCAGCACAAAATGGGAAAACAAACATGTCCTTCATGCACAAAGGAAAAGTCCCTTCGGGTCAGGCTGCAGACTGGAGTGGGGCAGAAAAGACCAACAGCTGAAATTTTCCAGGCCTAAATCATCTTTACCACTTTATATTAAACATGTGTTGTCCAAAGGAATCATTGGAACCCTGCTAATCTGTCTTGTATGCTCTTCTTTGTCCCTGAATCATTTATCTCAAAGGCACAGTGATGCTTTTAAGCTGAGTGTGGGTGATCATTGGCTGGGCTGATTCTTCTCTGATTTCAGCAATGGAGACACCATTGAAATCTATATTCTTACTTATAAATATATATAAAAATCCTCTGTCCTGGAGAATTTCAGCACTGGATTAATCGACCCTGTCATGACTAGTTAATTATCCTGTGTTAGTGAAGTGTGGTTAACACAAACTAAACAGCTAGTTTGCAGTTCACCTGTCACCTGCATGTCAAATTTGTCAGCTTTGCTGAAGTAAGTCAGGATAGACAGTATTTGTCTTGTAAGCATGCTAATACAATGAGGGTTAAATCAGCAGGGGTTTTTTTAGCAACCAGCTGCCACCATCCTGGCTGTGAGTAATTAACTGCTGATTATTATTTCAAAGTGGGTCTGTACTGGCTAGATTCTTTGTTGAGGTGGTTACAGCACATCATGTTTTCTTTGACATATTGCTAATAATATCACTTCAGATCAATCTTGAAGGTTTGGAGTGGCAGTGTGATAGTTTATATTGCATAATGCGAGAGATATATACTGAACAAAATTATAAACGCAACACTTTTGTTTTTGCCCCCATTTTTCAAGAGCTGAACTCAAAGATCTAAGACTTTTTTCTATGTACACAAAAGGCCTATTTCTCTCAAATATTGTTCACAAATCTGTCTAAATCTGTGTTATTGAGCACTTCTCCTTTGCCGAGATAATCCATCCACCTCACAGGTGTGGCATATCAAGATGCTGATTATTGCAAAGGTGTGCCTTAGGCTGGCCACAATAAAAGGCCACTCTAAAATGTGCAGTTTTATCACACAGAACAATGCCACAGATGTTGCAAGTTTTGAGGGAGCGTGCAATTGGCATGCTGACTGCAGGAATGTCCACCAGAGCTGTTGCCCGTGAATTGAATGTTCATTTCTCTACCATAAGCCGTCTCCAAAGGCGTTTCAGAGAATTTGGCAGTACATCCAACCGGCCTCCCAACTGCAAACCACGTGTAACCACACCAGCCCAGGACCTCCACATCCAGCATCTTCACCTCCAAGATCATCTGAGACCAGCCACCCGGACAGCTGCTACAACAATCGGTTTGCATAAACCAAAGAATTTCTGCACAAACTGTCAGAAACCATCTCAGGGAAGCTCATCTGCATGCTCGTCGTCCTCATCGGGGTCTCGACCTGACTGCAGTTCGTCGTCGTAACTGACTTGAGTGGGCAAATGCTCACATTCGATGGCGTCTGGCATTTTTGAGAGGTGTTCTCTTCAAGGATGAATCCCAGTTTTCACTGTACAGGGCAGATGGCAGACAGCATGTATGGCGTCGTGTGGGTGAGCGGTTTGCTGATGTCAACGTTGTGGATCGAGTGGCCCATGGTGGCGGTGGGGTTATGGTATGGGCAGGCGTATGTTATGGACAACGAACACAGGTGCATTTTATTGATGGCATTTGAATGCACAGAGATAACCGTGACGAGATCCTGAGGCCCATTGTTGTGCCATTCATTCACGACCATCACCTCATGTTGCAGCATGATAATGTACAGATAATGTGTAATTGTGTACAGATAATGCACGGCCCCATGTTGCAAGGATCTGTACACAATTCCTGGAAGCTGAAAACATCCCAGTTCTTGCATGGCCGGCATACTCACCGGACATGTCACCCATTGAGCATGTTTGGGATGCTCTGGATCGGCGTATACGACAGCGTGTTCCAGTTCCTGCCAATATCCAGCAACTTCGCACAGCCATTGAAGAGGAGTGGACCAACATTCCACAGGCCACAATCAACAACCTGATCAACTCTATGCGAAGGAGTTGTGTTGCACTGCGTGAGGCAAATGGTAGTAACACCAGATACTGACTGGTTTTCGAACCCCCCGGACCCCCCAATACAGTAAAACTGCACATTTTAGAGTGGCCTTTTATTGTGGCCAGCCTAAGGCACACCTGTGCAATAATCATGCTGTCTAATCAGCATCTTGATATGCCACACCTGTGAGGTGGATGGATTATCTCGGCAAAGGAGAAGTGCTCACTAACACAGACTTAGACAGATTTGTGAACAATATTTGAAAGAAATAGGCCTTTTGTGGTTAGTACACTTTTTTTTTCCTTCCCCCCTAGAAAAAGTCTTATTGCTTATTCGTTTAAATCGCATGAAAAATGGGGGCAAAAACAAAAGCGTTTATAATTTTGTTCAGTGTATGTAAACCGCTAGAGATTTTGCTTTACTCTTTTATTTCACAGTAGATGGCCAATATCCACATGGCTGCTTTTGTTTTTTAGCATCATTGTAAGTTTTTTTTTGTTGTTTTTTTGTACTTTTTCATGTAATAGTTATATATTTTTTTCAGCTTTGTTTTAACAAATTAAAATTTGTAATGGTTTGTTTTAGTTAATAATGATAATAACACTGCTGCACAAGCAGAATTAGTAAAAAATATTGCTGCAAAATGTTGCAAATATAATCAGTGTTTGTGTTTCTGCTAGGTAACTACAAGTGAGCTGTCTCCCCACACCCCCAATCAATTTGGAGACTAAATTTAGTTTTACTTTTTTTTTTTTTTTGGTTCACAGTCTGAATTAAATGAAGACCCAAATAAAGGCAAGAAGTCATGTTTTTCTGTAAAATTGTTCTTTTGGCTGACCAGTGAAGCCTGATTCAGAACAAATTAATTTGAATTGAAAACATTATTTGTTTTCAAAAGACTTTCAAGCTCAAGAATTACTGGATTTAATCATTCTGATGATTCTTTCATGAAGTGAACTCGCTTTGTTCATATGACAAAATGTAGTTCAAGGTAAAGATATTTTAGGAACACTTTACAATAAGGTTCACTTTGTTGATGTTAGTTAATGCATAAGGTACTGCAAACTATTTTAGAAGCGTTTATTAATCTAAATGTATGTTAATTTATAAATATAGTGTTCATTAATGCATTCATAATACAGTACAGTGCGTTAGCTAATGTTAATGTATCATTTAAAATCATGGAAAAAATTTATTAATTTAGAACATGCAGAAAATAACATTAAACCAAGATTAATAATATAGTTCATGATAACTAATGTTAATTTAACCTCTTTGTTACCGATATTTTAATTACAAATAGTAGGAAAAAAGTAGTTAACCACGTTTCATTAATTTTTTTTATATTGTATATGTATATTACTATTTACTAAGTGTGCATTTAATTCACTGGTTTATCCATAAATAGGCATTACAGAATGGTACTGAATATAATTCCAGCAAAAACAACCATAGTATGATAAACTTTGATGTAAAATAAGACTAAGATAAGATGAGTTCATATCTCCTACCCTGTAATAGTGCATGTGAAAGAGTCTCCCTGATCTGAACCCCCCCTCGGGCTCAAACCGTTCTCTTCATGAGGAGTCCACTCAAAGACCCGTCTGTGCCTGTAAATGTCTCTGTGCCCAGGAACAACACTGCTGCACTCATTTTTCTGTGTGTTGTTTAAGAATTAATATTTGTGTGCTTTTTCAATCACAGGGAGCTCAAGCTTTCAGTGTTTTGATTTGCCGTGTACAAAGAAGGCACTGTGTTGAAGCAGCAGGATCAGTATGATTGGGAAAAACGTTCCAAAAGCTATCAGCCTTGCACACATAGGGAAACATGGAAATCAGTCATCAAATTTACATCCATTTACATTTATACATGCACATTTCACTGCAGATTGTATTCTGTATGTAACTGTGTATGTGACAAATTTATAATATAACAGGATGTCATGGATTTTTGAATGAATAAATTAAAAGTAGGGCTGTACGCGCGAGTGAAATGGATTAGTTTCTGTGAATATTGAGGTGCTAAAAGTCTATTTCATTTAATTAAAAACTGCTGTCATATACATGAAGAAACTCAATGGTCTTCACGACAACACGTCAAAATAAACGTTTGGTTTAACTTGAAGAAATCATGACAAATATATGACTACTTCATAGTAGAATGTTCTTTTCAAAGTAATAATAATGCAATTATTAATTCTTTAAAGGAATACCATGCAACTTTTCTTCCATGTTTTAATTTTAACAGTCACCCTCTGTTTTCCAACACTTTGTTAAATAATAAAAGGAATTGTAAATTTTTCAGTTGTTACGTTTAAACGCTTAGTTAATTGTTCATGTTTTAGGTCTTTCTTTTTTGTTTTGTTTTTTTGCCGCCAGCTTCAATAAAAAGTAAAAGGTCCTCTTATTTTATAAATAATAAAGATAATGACATGCATTTCAATTATGATTAATCATTGAAAAAAAAAAAAGAAGAAGAACTTGAAAATAAAAAAATAAAAAAAATTCAAAGGGCCCTTGAATACCCATCACAACCCGAGTCTAGTCTTTACCGCATCACTGTCCTCCAGCCTGTGCCTGTCTTTAACCCCATCTGTCTTGCTATCTGTGCATCCCTGTACACATCTGTTGCTCCGTGTTTTCATGTAGACTTGGTTCCCACTGAATGTGACCGGTATAGTGACCCAGTCATTTCCAGATGATGGAGTCTTTGTACGTTTTGGAAGTAGTGAGCTTTTTTGACCAAGGCCAAAGATGCTAAATGGATCCACCTTAAACTAAAGAAAAGATCCATCTCTATTGCAGCACATCTGAAACAGCCTTTAAGTGAAATCTTGGAGACATACGTGTTGTATCTGGGCAGGAAAGGCTACCAGTTTGAAAAGGTTGCCATTAGGGCTGCACGATAATTCGAAATGGAATCGAAATCGCGATTCGACAGAAGCTGCGATTGTCATGCGTATCTTTCAGTGAAGCACGGTTCTGTGATCAGCAGTAAATCTCCATCCAAAGGCCAGAGGGTGCTCTCGCGCTGAAACTCCAAATACGCCTCGCAGAAGAAACCCAGGAAATCCCTATCACTGCAGCTGAATAAACAGAAGATTCAACTGCTTTCATTGATTCAACGTGACTAATAAACACACGACTACGGCAATATATGGTTTATCTGAGTTCTTATTATTATAATTTTCATTCAAATAAAGTATATTTATAATGCAATAACTTTATCACTGCTTAAATACTATGAAATATGTTGCGTGCCTTATTCTGTGTAAGAAGCCACATCATCTCTCAGAAGGATTTATTTCAAACACTCGACTGACGTTATGAAGTGAGTTTGGAGTAAAAATGTTTTATTAAATGTGGTATTTTCACTTTCAGATGGAGCAGCATTTACTTCCCAGAGCCTTAGTTCACTGAGAAGCTATGCAAACAAGCTGTCATTATCGCGAACGATTTATTCGATTTCATAATCGCGCAATAAAATCGTCTGCTATTTTTTTTGCGTAACTTGTCAGTAAACTACAGCTCTGTGTAGTAAATGCTGCTCCATCTGAAAGCACGTGATGATGATTTCCTGCTGATTACAGAACCGGCTTTACTAACAAAATGTGCATGACAATCGCATTCGACTAATCGTGCAGCCCTAGTTGCCATTATTGTTGAAATTCTATTTGGTGTATTTTGAAACAAACTCTCCATCAGGCCTTGTGGAAAATCTTGACCCAATAAAAATGGAATTAATTGTGGAATGTAGAATTTCACTGATTTTTGAAATTCATTTGAAATGAGATGCTTATTTATCCTGTCAAATACACACAAACTCACAGGGCTTCACTAATTTTTCTGCAAAAAAAAAGTTAAATTCAATAACAATAAAAATAATAGTAATATTTTAAATAACAATTTAAATTAGCCATGTATTTTAGGTGAAATTGATGTTATTCACTTAATTTGACAAATTTTTGACTACAAGTCATCCATAAAACGGATTTCTTGTGTCTTTATTTTTTGCAAATTGGTTTGTTTGGACAGTCAATTAAGAAACGAGCACTATTAAGTGATACGTTTTTCAAACGGCAGTGCTGCTCTGTATGTGGCATTTCATCGTTTTTGTATGTTGTTGAGTTTATATTTGCTACATTTTTTTTTTCTTTGAAAAATAGCTGTTTCTTAGTATGTTGATTCAATGTGTAGTTTTAGTTGTATTGATTTATATGTGACCCTGGAGCACAAAAGCAGTCTTAAGTTACTGGGGTATATTTGTAGCAATAGCCAACAATACATTGCTTGGGTAGGGCTATCGCGATAACCGCAATATCGCGCTATTGACGAGCAAACCGCAGAGGAATGCAAGAACCGCAGCAACCGCGATTTTTCCGTGTTTTATTTTTTCATAAGGTTATGCCCTTCTCGTTTCACTTCATGCATGTGGACTGAATATTAAACAAGTTAGTAATGATAACATAATGTGTACCATGCTGATTTGTACAGAGGCTTCTTAGATTTGCACTTAACAAGCCTAAAAAGACAGTGAATGAGAGAGAGATCGACTGAGAGTGTGCGATTACTTGCGTCTGTCCTCCAGGCAGAGTCATACAGGTGCATCTCAATAAATTAGAATGTTGTGGAAAAGTTCATTTATTTCAGTAATTCAACTCAAATTGTGAAACTCGTGTATTAAATAAATTCAATGCACACAGACTGAAGTAGTTTAAGTCTTTGGTTCTTTTAATTATGATGATTTTAGCTCACATTACAAAACCCACCAATTCACTATCTCAACAATTAGAATATGGTGACATGCCAATCAGCCAATCAACTCAAAACACCTGCAAAGTGTTTCCTGAGTCTTCAAAATGGTCTCTCAGTTGGGTTCACTAGGCTACACAAACATGGGGAAGACTGCTGATCTGACAGTTTTCCAGAAGACAATCATTGACACCCTTCACAAGGAGGGTAAGCCACAAACATTCATTGCCAAAGAAGCTGGCTGTTCACAGAGTGCTGTATCCAAGCATGTTAACAGAAAGTTGAGTGGAAGGAAAAATTGTGGAAGAAAAAGATGCACAACCAAACCGAGAGAACCGCAGCCTTATGAGGATTGTCAAGCAAAATCGATTTAAGAATTTGAGTGAACTTCACAAGGAATGGATTGAGGCTGGGTTCAAGGCATCAAGAGGCACCACACACATACGTGTCAAGGAATATGGCTACAGTTTTCGTATTCATTTTGTTAAGCCACTCCTGAACCACAGACAGTGTCAGAGTTGTCTTACCTGGGCTAAGGAGAAGAATAACTGGACTGTTGCCCAGTGGTCCAAAGTTCTCTTTTCAGATGAGAGCAAGTTTTGTATTTCATTTGGAAACCAAGGTCCTAGAGTCTGGAGGAAGGGTGGAGAAGCTCATAGCCCAAGTTGTTTTAAGTCCAGTGTTAAGTTTCCACAGTCGTGATGATTTGGGGTGCAATGTCATCTGCTGGTGTTGGTCCATTGTGTTTTTTGGAAACCAACGTAACTGCACCCGTTTACCAAGAAATGTTGTAGCACTTCATGCTTCCTTGTGCTGACAAGCTTTTTGAAGATGCTGATGTCATTTTCCAGCAGGACTTGGCACCTACCCACACTGCCAAAAGCACCAAAGGTGGGGGAATTACCATGGTGTTGGTGTGCTTGACTGGCCAGCAAACTCACCAGACCTGAACCCCATAGAGAATCTATGGGGTATTGTCAAGAGGAAAATGAGAAACAAGAGACCAAAAAATGCAGATGAGGTGAAGGCCATTGTCAAAGAAACCTGGGCTTCCATATCACATCAGCAGTGCCACAAACTGATCACCTCCATGCGACGCCGAATTGAGGCAGTAATTAAAAAAAGGAGCCCCTACCAAGTATTGAGTACATGTACATGTACAGTAAATGAACATACTTTCCAGACGGCCAACATTCACTAAAAATTTTTTTTTTATTGGTCTTATGAAGTATTCTAATTTGTTGAGATAGTGAATTGGTGGGTTTTTGTTAAATGTGAGCCAAAATCATCACAATTAAAAGAACCAAAGGCTTAAACTACTTCAGTCTGAGTGCATTTTTATTTAATACACGAGTTTCACAATTGAGTTGAATTACTGAAATAAATGAACTTTTCCACAACATTCTAATTTATTGAGATGCACCTGTATATATTTGTGAAAATAGGTTGTCATGTCCAAGGAAAGCTAAATCTCTGTCTTAGCACCGACGCATAGATGGTCAGCTGAGCCTTCTAAAGTGGTGTTCAAAGTTAAAATGATTTCAACAGCGTATTTCATTACGTTTCTCTTTGAATGAATGAATCAGTGTTTTTGAACATGTAGTTGAATGACAGTCCCTTTCCACCACCTTGTGGTGCAACACTGTAACTGCACTGACTGACAGCCCATCTAGAAGGCGCGAAGGTGGAAATATCAATAGAAAGTCTCTTGTGTAGTCAGATTAGAAAATCAGATTACAATTTGGCTAACTGTTATACATATAGGCTAAGGATAGCCTAACGATCTTATTGTCATGTTTATGTTCTGTTATGTGGACCGTTATTTGGGGTTCTTCTTTCGTTTGACTTCAATTCCTTTTTCAAACGGTATTTCATTGTTTTCTGAATATGACCTCGTTCGTTATATCCGTACATACACACACGAATTATATATTAATATATATATATAATATCTATGGTGTATATAATTATATTTTGGCGGTAACCCGCATACCGCGCTATTGAGCCACTCAAAATTACCGCAAGGGAAATTCCCTCACCGCGACAGCCCTATGTATGGGTCAAAATTATTGATTTTTCTTTTATGCCAAAAATTATTAGGATATTAAGTAAAGATCATGTTCCATGAAGATATTTTGTAAATTTCCTAACGTAAATGTATCAAAACTTAATTTTTTATTAGTATATGCATTGCTAAGAACTTAATTTGGACAACTTTAAAGGGAATTTTCTCAATATTAGATTTTTTTGCACCCTCAGATTCCAGATTTTCAAATAGTTGTATCTCAGCCAAATATTGTTCTATCCATGACTGGTTTTGTGGTCCGGGGTCACATGTTTAAGTTTAGTGCTGTCACACTGATTGAGATCTGCCTTTGTGCAAGAAAGAAGCAACAATTCTAAGAATTCTAAGAAAAAAAACATTAACGTCCCTCTTAATATAGTTGCAGCGTAGTTAGCTCTTTTGTTAGTAACCCATAGTTTTAGTTTAACTACTGCCAAGCTACAGTTTCAGCTGAATATCCCAGCGCTTCACAGAGGAGGCTGTGATCTGTTTTTCAGAGCAGCTGGTCCCAGCAGAATGTCCTGAACGCAGTAGATAGATCAGATTAAACCCCTCACCCCTATTTACACAAATGACAGAGAACAGGACCAACCGGGTGCGTGTTTGTACAAGAGCCTGTAATACATTTGACAGTGTCCCATACACAACATGAATAGCACTCCGATATGTCCACATGTTTCTGTAATGGCTCTCATGTATCTGTTCTGAAGAGCTGTTGCCGTTCCTGATGTGATGGTCTGTGCTGCAGTGGTTTGTAATGGGTTGCAAAGGAAAGGCTGCCACACACATAACTACTGCTCAATAAGCTCAGATTCAGAGGCATGCTGAGGGCGCTGAGCAAAGCTTCACTGGAGTGGTATTATGCTGGTGGTACACAACAACAGTGCTGAGACTCGATTTCTGCAGGTTCTGTTTTCATGGCATCGATTTCTAGCTGAATTATGGATTTGTTTTGGCACTGTGCAGCAGCAGTATCTTTGAATAACTTTGAAATTGAGAAAGTTTCTGAAATTCAAACATTGAGCCTAGAAGGATTCATGGAAGGAATATGTTTTAAGAATAGAAGGAATGTGCTTAAGAATATGTTTTCATATTGAAACAATATTTTATTATTGGAGCTTTCAAACATGAACTATTTTAAGTATTTCTAATGGTAACACTTTAGGGAGCAGTTCTCACTATTAACTAGTTGCTTATTAGCATGCATATTACTAGAATATTGGCTGTTTATTAATACTTATAAAGCACATATAAATGTCTTATTCTGTATGACCATATTCTAGATCCCTTAATCCTACCCCATACCTAAACTTAGTTTAGCCTTACTATTCATAAATGGCAAATTAGGAGTTTGAGACAAAAGTCGTAGTTAATAGCGACTAGTCCCTAACTAGTAATTGGTCCCTAAACTAAAGTGTGACGAGTATGATATATTAAAAATGATCAGCTGGTGCGACTAAATTTGGTTGGAAGGTCCTCTAGGGTTACTACAAAAAGTTAAAATTAAGTTTAAAAAAATGCATTAAGGAATAGAATAATTTAGTAAAGAATTTTTTTTAATGAGTTTAAAACATGTGTGCTATGTTCTTAGAAATGTATTCATGTTGGTTTCATAGGATTTTGATAAACTTTTATACCATTTTCAAGCGGTTTAAATTTAATGAATGTAATTTTAATGTCAATCAAATGTAATGTGTTGTTGCCATCAAATAAAAAGTAATAACATATTTTCTTTACATTTTAACTACATATCAGTGTACACATCTTAAACAACACTTGTTTTTCAGGATTTACATTTTAAAAATTGATAGTCATATATTTCTTAGTTTGTGGAGAGTTTCTCCACCTGACATTTTACCACCTGAAATCTTGCCTTTTCATGGAAAATTGATCAAAATATTTCACATTTTAGAAGACCTAATGACTGTGGTACTCACTATGATATAATTCCTGTATTGTTTTGTGTTTCTTTGAATCCTAAAATAGTTAGTATCATTAGTATAAAAAATATGACTGTTGAATATGACTATTATTATTGCTAGTTGTGTCCTTTAACGTTTAAGTTAAAGGTGCTGCTGCCACAATCTGTACAGCTTTGCTCTCATATGCTAGTCTCTGGCCCTACATATTGTTTCTCAACTTCTCTGTGACTACTAGAGACTGTAAAGATGTTGTCATAGCACTGCGTCTGCATACAGGAAGGAAAGCGACGCTTCCTACCATGTGTTTTCAACTAGTCATGGTGCAGAGAAGAGGCTAGAATTACCATCAGCTCACGTTTGCTCATTGTTTGTGGAAAAGACAGGAACATGTCATGCAGCCAGTCTTAAACATCCGTTTTGTGACCTCTTCAACATCCCGTACTTCCTAATCCACTGCATCAAAATTATATTGTTTTCATAATTGAGGAAGTAGAATAAAGCCTTTCGATTCGAGCAATAAACCCACATGGTGTAGCATGCTGCGATTTATATAGGCCTATGCTGCTGATGTGGCGGTCTTTGCACCATTCGGGCCATTGTCCTGGTGCATAATACAGTGATGGGGCATTTTTAACTCCATGTTCTACAGTATGCTGTGCTGTAATCCAGTAAATGGCACAGAACTTCCCAGCAAGCATCATTGTGACCACAAACGCTGTCCTTGCTGCATGTGTATGTTGCGTTTCTATGTTTGCATCCAAAAACTTTTGTTTCATTTGTTGCATTTTGCATCTTTCATTGAAAGGCACATTAGAAAGAAAGCATGAAAAATTAAACGTGGGGGGAAGAGGAAGTGTTGCCTGTTTGGCTGCCATGTTTGTTACTGTTCTCTAGCCACTGTGTGTAGCTTTTACATACTAAAATTTTAAATAATATCTGTTTATGGTCACACACAAACTTTTTAAAAGACCACACTCTTTGTCCCTATCCACAGGCCAGAAGACCCTGCAGCACAGCGGGGATGTGCTTGAGACCCAAGTGATAGTCAACCCATCTCAAGATTTGGTTTGTTCAGAGGTGAGTGTCGAAGTGCTTTGTGTAGTTTGCAATACATTAATATCAACACACATGCACTTAGTATAATTGGTTTGTAGAATTGGAATTTAAGTATAGTCGGCAATACAAAATTAAGCAACATTGTGTTAGTGATTTTTTTTAATTGGGCTTTTATATTTCTCAAATAAGACATCATTAAGGTGTGGTCACATTAGCGAAATTGCAGCGACATTTAATGTGCAAAACGCCATGCAATGCAAGCGTCCCGAATCTGTATGGACTTTTTTCATCCTCACACAAAACGACTGGATTTTGCCCGTGAAATTTCACAGAGCAACGGTAAATGTTACTGCACCTTTAGACTAGTTTTTGCAAATTGGAAGACTAGGAAGGATTCACAAATATGATAGTTTTATGTTAAGAAATCAAGCCATATCAGAGCAGATATATATTGAATATAATTTAAATACTAGTAAACTCTTTATTTAAAAAATTATCTATGCTTTCACATTTTCTAATGTCTCTCCCAGTTCTAGCTTGCACTATTCTAGACAATGTTTGAAAGTTTGTATTGCTTAGCTTTTCTTGTGTTGTACCCAACCCTAAATCAAAGTCGAATTCACATTTGCTTTTATGATGTAAATTAAATATTGGTTTTGCTGTACGATTACAAACAACATGCATCCTCAGTTCCTTCACTGTTCTCTGTCCACTGCAGTTCTTCTCTAATAAATGTATGAAAGCTATTTGACTGGTATTTACTCGGCGTTAGACCGTGTAAATACAGGGGAAATGTTGACACATTCCTTGAAGTACCTTGTTCGGTTATATTTGCTCTTGATATTTATTTGCTATCCAGAGCAGCAGCCAAGTGTCCTCTTTTAAACGTTCTTAAAATGTTGTACTTAGGGTCTCGATTTGTGGTCTAAATACTGTTTGTACAGTTTATTATGAGCTCTCTAACAAAATTTAAGTGCAACAGTCATTGCACATTTTAATGCTTGTCTTTATTTTCATAGGTTCGTCGGCTCATTTCCGATACGTCTCTTCACAAGCTGCTAATTCTTGCTGGACGATGTGTTGAAGACACTGGAGACCTTGTGTTACAAATAGGGTCTTTTTCATTAAATGACTTTATCCAGATATTTACAGATCAAGAGGTCAGTCAAGCATTTGTCGAACAAGTTGGTTATTTTGTAATTTTACTCTTTTAATAGTCAGAAACAATTTACATGTTAACTAACTGTAATAAATATTATTATTCAAATTTTTTGTTCTCAAAACAGATTGGAGAGCTTCTGACCTCTGCAGACCCTACTCAGAAAGCCAGCCTAACTCTGAGCTGTCCCGAATCTGGGATGTGGAAAAATTCTCAGTTAGAAAAACACAATTTGCAAGATTATATAGAAATTAAAACCAACCCTCCGTTAGTGCTCCCAGAGATGGAGGGCCTTCAGGAGTTTACAGAGTATCTGTCAGAGTCTCTTGAACCTCAGTTGCCTTTTGACTTGCTCAAGGCACCCAGTACAGTTGGCTTCCTAAAACTGTCCCGTCCCTGCTGCTATGTGTTTCCTGGAGGAAGAGGTGACAGTGCCTTCTTTGCTGTGAACGGTTTTAATGTCTTAGTCAATGGGGGGTCTGATTCTCGATCCTGTTTTTGGAAACTGGTGAGACATCTAGACCGAGTTGACTCAGTATTGCTCACCCATGTCGGTGTGGATAATCTACCTGGTATAAACAGCCTACTTCACAGAAAAGTGGCTGAACAACAAGAAGAGGCGTCCGCTGGATCGCAGAGAAATGAAGATTGGCAGAGGAATCTGATATCTCCAGAAATAGGGGTTGTATTTTTCAATGCTTCAGAAAGACTCAAAACATTACAGAGTGACTCCAAGGTCCTTCGAAGTTGTGATCAGGGTTCCCTAACATTACAGCATTTAGAAAAGTTGTCAATTCTTCCAGAACAGCTCAGTCGCTCTGCTGGGCCAGCTGTCGAGCCGGTAATTCTATTCCAGAAGATGGGTGTAGGTCGACTAGATCTTTATGTACTCAATCCAGTCAAAGGTAGCAAAGAACTAGAGGCTTTCTTGCAAACTTGGCCTGCCAGCACTCCGAATATAAAAACCTCAGAAATCCCTCTAGAGTGTATGGTGTCCATATGTGCACTGTTGGTATGGCATCCAGCTAATCCTCAAGAAAAGATCATTCGTGTTCTGTTTCCTGGGTGCACTCCAGAATCCAAGATCTTCGAGGGTTTAGGAAGACTAAAGCATCTAGAGTTCCTCAAACACCCAGAAGTTAGTTTGAAAGATCTTGAGGCATCAAAATGGGATAAACAGCCAAAGCGTGCTGAGAGCAAGGAAAGCCTTAAGAGTATTTCCAAAGAGTCTCGACCTGGTAGTGCCTCACTCAAAGACAAGGTAAGCAAAGTAGATTTGAAAAGGCAAGACACTAAAACAAAGATTAAACCCACTAATGACACCGTTCCAAAAGAAGGGAAAGAGGGTGAGGAAAAAGCGAAGCCAAAAGATGATGTGAAACAAAGAACTTCTAAGCCTGAAAAGCAAGTGGCTAAGAAAGAACCTGCTAAAGATGAAAAAAAGGAAGTTGGGAAGAAAGAGGAAAGGCCACCGACAAGTATTGCAAAGAAAGATGAGAATGTAGAGAAAAAGAAAGAACCCTTGAAAAAAGATCTTGGTGCAAAGCCCAAGAAAGATATTAAACATGATTTGAAAAAGGAGATCAAGAAAGAGGTCAAACCAGAAGACAAAAAAACTACCAAAACTCTTGGCAAGGATGTTAAGAAAGCCACTGGAAATCTGCCAGGCAATGCAGAGGCTAGAAAGACAGTTGGCAAGTATGGCTCACTAAAGAAAGATTTGACGCTCCCTAAAAAGGATCCTTTGACCAAAGGGAAGCCAAAGCAAGACAAAAAGGAGCCTGACAATCTGAAACCCTCAAGTGCAGTCCAGTCAAAGACACCTACACCTGAGGACATTACTGCCCAGTTGGAAAAGTTGGGGATGGAGAATGAACATGGGCCATTGGAGGATGTTGAAGGCAACCATGTGAGCTCAAGAACAGAATGTGCCTCTGAGAACAATGACAAGCAGGTGAATGGCTCTACAACAAATACTGATGAAAGTCCAGAGAAGTTTCGCAGTATGGATGGGGCCCCTGACTCAAACAGTGCTATTGGACTTCCCTCCCCACTTGCTCCAAAGAGTGAGAAAAGTGTTAATTTTGATATCACACCAACAGAGCTTGATGGATGCCTCAAAGACGATGGCTGTACAAGCTCGGATGAAAAAACCCTTGAGTTATTTTCCCCCACAGACTCTGGGAAGAATAGTTCAGGGCATTACCCACAATCCCCTGACAATTCTTCTCAGGTCTCTGGTGAAGATTGCAAGGTAGGTCTCAGGAACTCTGGTCTCGGTTTTGAAGACAGTCAGCAAGTCTGCAAGAACTCGATGGCAGGTTGTTCAAGAAGCAATATAGAAAACAGCTCCATATCATCACAAGATAGACAATCAAGCTTTCTCTCCTCGACTTCTCTTAAAGATACTCTACCCGATGCCTCTCCCAGCATCACTTCCTTTCCTGCGGAAGTTGGCTCTCCACACTCCACTGAAGTAGATGATTCGTTATCGGTTTCCTTCGAACAAGTGCCTGTTTGTCATTCACAGGAAGAGTTGGGCAGCTTGGCATACACTAATGGACATTTAGCAGACCGTGACCCCAAAACAGATATGTCTCATAATAGTCACCACGCATATGATGAATCAGAGAATCACCTCTTTGGACCACAGATTGACATCCTTCCACATGATGTCGATCTATGTCTGGTTTCACCCTGTGAGTTTAAGCATCACAATTCTCCAGAGAACCAACAGGGACTCTCTTCGGAGGTTCCTGCTCCAAGTCCTGACCTCTCTCTGAAGCCCGGTAGACTGACCTACCAGTGCAGTAGTAGCGATCATCAGTCTCTGGAAGGTCAGGAGACGACGTCCTCTGTCAGCGTCTCTCTCATCTCGGTTTCTGATTCTGATGTGCCACCAGCCACTGAAGAGTGTCCCTCCATTACTGAGGACTTGGACTCTGATGAGGACCCTAGTGACATCTTTCCACCACACCATCCTCACGACCATCCTAGCTGTCATTCGTTACACCACAATTCCCAGCATGTCTCTGAAGACCCTCCACCTGCCCCAATGAAAGATTTACCTCCACTGCCACCCCAGCCCGATGCCTGCATGGCTGACGCAGAGGCTGATGGTCAGGGTAGATCTTCCAAGAATGTAACATCAAAGACCAAAAAATCAGCACCTGTGTCCACAAAGACTGCATCTGCAAACATCGTAACACAGGGTGGGAAGACAAAGACTGGTGCTCAGGTGTCTGCCAGTGGAACTATTCGGCCAACATCCAGTCTGGACACCAGACCTGCATCCCGCAATGCTGTTAGCGGATCTAGACCAGTGCCTTCAAAGTCCTCATCCAGTAAGTGCTCATTGTTTCTTCCAGAAATATATTAATTGTACATGTGTTGGGGATCGGTCAGGACATTCGCCTAGTCAATTCGATAGGCTTTTTCTAGTGATGATAAATAAAAAGGGCAGGAACTTAAAGGCACTATTTAGAGGATTTTAGTATGCTAACTGTAGTTTTTGGATTTTTGGTTGCATCTCTAAAGCTATGTTCACTCTGTCAGTCCTTATCAGATTACTTGTATATCCACTTGGATTCTGATCTAAATGACTGGCTGTCCTCACGGTGAATCGCAACTGTTCAGATTCAATTTGTGTGTCTCGTGACACTGTTTCGTTTAACGGAATATCTGTATTGGATTCAATGGCAATGACGGTGCATTGGTATGCCTACGGTAAAAATATGATTCGATTCCAATCGGATATGCACAAAAATTGGAACTGGACTTGCAATCTGGACAAGACCTAAATTCATGCCCTTAAAAGCGCTACTGCTACAACTATCAGTTGTTACAGCTTAGGTAACACATCAACAACTGCCTTCAGGAATGAATTTCAAGACAATCAATCTGGTCAATGCAAACCAGTGGCCTGAGCTCCGGGAATATATTGTCCATTTGTAACTCTGGTGTTTAATGAATCTTTAGAGTTCTAAACCTTGAATCAAACCAACCAGCTCCACATAAATAGCAGCGTTACATTTCATGAAGTGTGAAAAAACAGAAAAAAACTAAGGCCCAAAGCTTTCCATTTATATAGTAATGAATGAATGTAACAAATATGAAGTATAGAGGGAGGGAGATCAGTAAATGTGCTTTGAATTCCAAATGTGCATAATGTTTTTGCTTCCCTTTGCAGGTTCTGTCAGTGCAAATTCAAGTTCAGTACCCATCTGTTTGGACTTGGCATATTTGCCCTCTGGCTCAGCAGCTTCCACTGTCGATGCAGAGTTTTTCCGGCGCCTCCGTTCATCCTGCTATATAATTAGTGGGGATGAACCACAAAAGGAAACAGTCATGAGATCTATTCTCAACTCTCTTTTAGAGGGCAAAGCATCCTGGCCAGATGTGCAGGTAAGTAGATGTTTTATTTATACATCACCTTTCCCAATCTCAAGGCGCTTTACAAAAGGAATAGTTCACCCAAAAATGAAAGTTCTGGTCAAAGTTTACTCATCCTCATCATGTCAGCTCCCTGCACAGCTTGACAGTCCCACAAAAGACAGACAGTTACTTGACCGTTGTACTTATTAATAGTTGTTTAATCGTTTTCCATTCACCTGCAGGTGACTTTGATCCCCACGTTTGACTCGCTGACTATGCACAGCTGGTACCAGGAGACCCATGAGCGGCAGAGAGATCTAGCGATCACGGTACTTGGGAGCAACAGCACCGTAGCCATGCAGGACGAGACCTTTCCAGCATGCAAAGTGGAGTTTTAAAGACATCTGAAAAATCACACCCCTGCCTGTCACTAGAGCACTTCTGTTCACTCTCACAACGTTGTCTCTCATTTTCTTCACACATTTTATCTTGAGCAGCAGGGTGAAGCATTTCAGATGAATTAATCAGGAATTACTTTTTATCTGTAATGTTAACATCTACTCTAGCTGCTTATTAAAATGTTGTGGATTCTGTGTGAACAGGGTAGACAATGTTGCCTTTTTTTATGGCTATTTTTAGCAGTTTTACATTTGTCCATGTAATTGTATTCATTGCATCTAGTTGATTATATAGAATGTTGGAGTTTCATCTGAACAATTTACCATATTTCATGGTCCTACATACACATTTTGCACAGTTTAGATGCCCATTAGAAAACTATGGCAGAATAGAGATAGACATCTGGGTTAACACTTGATATGTTTGTATTCCAGCGTTTCACTGTACAGATCCTGCACTAAATGATGCAGTGTTTTTTTTTTCACCTTCAGCATGTTTGTTTTCTTTTAGGGAGGAAATGAAGGCAATTAAAATATTATGTTTTGTTTACCAGAACTGAACCACCTTTACCAGCTAGATAAACACTTCTCTAGTACAGTAATTTGTACCAATTAGATTTTCAGATTAAAACACAGCAGAAAATGTGGTTTCAAAATGTAAGCAAGATCAAATTATTTTAGTGCATCAAACGACTTATGTGAACACTATGTAGCAAAGTAAAGTATTTTTGTGAAGCATATTTGAAAATATATGAAGTGAAACATTTTAATTCTGCATTTATTGAGAGTGGAGAATATTATAGACTTTGCTTTTTCTTTTTTCTTTTTTTGGGTAGAGACAACATGTGTACAAAGCTGAATGCCTTATTGTTCTTGCCATAATCGACAAACACTAACGCAGCATGTCATTCATGACACTTAATTTGAGTTATGAATACTTTTTGCTGATTACCTTGCTTTCCTGCTTTTTATTGAATGTCATGTTGACAAGCTCAACCAATGTGTGTGTTGCCACAGCAATGGCTGCTATACTTTCTGAGAAATAAAATGTTTAATTGTGATCAGGTGGAGACATTTCCATAAAAAAAACATTTTCTTGTTTGTTTGGACCGTTATAAAACCATTAATGGAACAGTTAAAGCTTTACCTTTTCAAAATTGCACTTTTATTTTATTATATATATTTTTTCTTTCCTGAGCAGATCAAATTATTTTTCTGAGGTACAAGTACTGTTTCAGAATTGTTTTGTGTAAAATGCTTTAAACTTTGGAGAAACCAGCCAAAAAAGAATAGAAAGTGTGTTAAATTTCACTAACAGGCGTATGTTTCAGTACTGAATTCCAAAATGTAAGTGTATTTTCAAATGTTAAATAAAATTGAAAAATTAAGAATGAAAGTACAGTTGCGTGTGTGTGTTTTTTTGTTTGTCTTTCTGCA
Source organism: Sinocyclocheilus anophthalmus (assembly GCA_018155175.1). Classification (NCBI taxonomy): domain Eukaryota; kingdom Metazoa; phylum Chordata; class Actinopteri; order Cypriniformes; family Cyprinidae; genus Sinocyclocheilus; species Sinocyclocheilus anophthalmus. Next base: position 35,656 of record JADLZN010005146.1, on the reverse strand, counting down.
GTGGTGTAAGGACTCTGAAAACTGCACATTTCAAGGTCTGTGTTAATTTGTATGACACACATGCAACCGTATAAATGTGAATAACAAAAATGAATCATTTGGTTTGAGTCTTTTTTTTTTTTTTACCCAGATAAAGACCTAAGTGAAAAGAGATTCATCAAAGACCAGAAATGTATTTGTGCAAGCTTAGGTTTCAAATTCGGGCAAAACTGAATTAAATTTCGTCCTGCAAGCTGGTCAATACTGTTGTGTTGAAATATACAAGTGCATCTCAATAAATAGAATGTCGTGGAACAGTTCATTATATCAGTAATTCAACTCAAATTGTGAAACTTGTGTATTAAATAAATTCAATGCACACAGACTGAAGTAGTTTAAGCTTTGGTTCTTTTAATTGTGATGATTTTGGCTCACATTTAACAAAAACCCACCAATTCACTATCTCAAAAAATTTGAATATGGTGACATGCCAATCAGCTAGTCAACTCAAAACGCCTGCAAAGGTTTACTGAGCCTTCAATATATGGTCTCTCAGTTTGGTTCACTAGGTTTCACAATCATGGGGAAGACTGCTGATCTGACAGTTGTCCAGAAGACGATCATTGACATCCTTCACAAGGAGGGTAAGCCATAAACTTTCATTGCCAAAGAAGCTGGCTGTTCACAGAGTGCTGTATCCCAGCATATTCATAGAAAGTTGAGTGGAAAGAAATATGTACAACCAACAGAACCCGCAAGCTTGTGAGATCTTCCAAGCAAAATCGATTCAAGAATTTGAGTGAACTTCACAAGGAATGGACTGAGGCTGGGGTCAAGGCATCATGAGCCACCACACACAGACGTGTCAAGGAATTTGGCTACAGTTGTCGTATTCCTCTTGTTAAGCCACTCCTGAACCACAGACAACGTCAGAGGTGTTTTACCTGGGCTAAGGAGAAGAAGAACCGGACTGTTGCCCATGGTGGTCCAAAGTCCTCTTTTCAGATTTTTTTTGTATTTCATTTGGAAACCAAGGTCCGAGAGTCTGGAGGAAGGGTGGAGAAGCTCATATCCCAAATTGCTTGAAGTCCAGTGTTAAGTTTCACCTTCCGTGTGATGATTTGGGGTGCAGTGTCATTTGCTGGTGTTGGTCCATTGTGTTTTTGAAAACCAACGTCACTGCACCCGTTTACCAAGTAATTTTGGAGTACTTCATGCTTCCTTCTGTTGACCAGCTTTTTGAAGATGCTGATTTAATTTTCTTGCAGGATTTGGCCCCTGCCCACACTGCCAAAAGCACCAAAAGATGGTTAAATGACCATGGTGTTACTGTGCTTGACTGGCCAGCAAACTCGCCTGACCTGAACCGTATTGTCAAGAGGAAAATGAGACACAAGAGACCAAAAAATGCAGATGAGCTGAAGGCCACTGTCAAGAAACCTGGGCTTCCATACCACCTCAACAGTACACAAACTGATCACTCTATGCCACGCCAAATTGAGGCAGTAATAAAAGCAAAAGGAGCCCCTACCAAGTATTGAGTACATGTACAGTAAATGAACATACTTTCCAGAAGGCCAACAATTCACAAAAAAATGTTTTTTTATTGGTCTTATGAAGTATTCTAATTTGTTGAGATTGGGTTTTTGTTAAATGTGAGCCAAAATCATCACAATTAAAAGAACCAAAGACTTAAACTACTTTAGTCTGTGTGCATTGAATTGATTTAATACACAAGTTTCACAATTTGAGTTGAATTACTGAAATAAATGAACTTTTCCATGACATTCTAATTTATTGAGATGCACCTGTATTATTCAGTACCTCTGCATATATAGATAGGCCTAATTTCGCGTAGTGGAATCTTTAGCGAATTTAGTAATACAATAAGTCTTAAAGACATGCTATATTTTTCCTTAGTATTTTATTGTGTTGCCGACTTAGGTTGGCTTTCCCTTTAACAATAATCTATGGCATATGGCAGCCCTCTACTGGCCAGATATCAGACGTACACAACATACAGTACTTTCGTTTTCTCAGTATTGAAACACTTCACTTGGTTGCTCGGCTCTCTTTCACTTCATTGTTGTGAGTATGTTTTAATTTGATTTGCAATGACCTACCTGAGTTACTGTGTTCCTCACAAAAATACCACGGTAAACGTAGTTATAACTCTGGTAATGCACTACTGAACGGTTCTGAAAGTTTAAGAGAGATCTGACATTTAGTCAGTGATTCAAACTAGTCACATCTCGACTCCTTCAAAGACTTTACTGAGGTAAGTTATGTTAATAATAAAAAAGTACAATCTCATTCTGTTTTAATTTGATTGCACTGACCGCACTCGTACATCTCGGAGACGTCTATTTGACGTCTGCATTACATCTGGAAGACCTATTTGTTAGAGTGTTTGTTCATCTGCGATACGTCTATAGGAAGTTTCCTATCAGATGTCAAATAGACGTTTAGAAGATGTCTTTAAGATTTTTTTGATTTAGAATGTACTGTATGTAAAACTGACATCTTAGAGACGTCTATCTGATGTTTGTACACAGCAGATGATTTCCAGATGAAGCGATCTTTAACAGACGTCTTGCAGACGTACGTGTGCTCTCTGGGGACCTACTTATGTTCCTCACAAAACAGTTAAAACTCTTAACTATTTAGATTCTGAGAGTTTTCAACTCTCCAAAATGACTTTACCAAGATAATATGCTTTTAATTTAATGTCAGTAGTCAAATCTTATTGTCAAACGTCTATTTTCCTATAGAGGCTACCAATAAAGAAAAATAAAACAGCTTAATAATTTTAACAGTAACAGTTATAAGATACGTGCAATAGCTACCGTAGAGCATGTATTGGTAGTCTTTTATGATTCAGGATGTCACGGCCTCGCCAGGCTGATGTTCAGGCTGATACATTTGATTTATATGCAAAGAAGAATGTGAACCATTTTTTTGGATGGTTGTCAGTGCGTATGTGTGGTTGCTAGGGTGTTCTGTCAAATGGGCTTAATCTCAAGTATGATATTCATTTTCCTATAACTTTTCAATTCCATTCTGTACAGGAAGGTTTATGTGTATACTCACTATATTTTGTACTGTTGTTTGTTGCACTGACTTTGATTCCAGGCACATCTGCAGACATTCCCTTCTCTGATCAAGAATGTCATTTTTTGGTACATATTCCCTATCCTCGGACACCAAATCCAGCACCACACCTACAATACCCAGTTTTGGTTTAGCAACATCTTCAGGAACCAAATCCACCGCAGCTGCAGTACCCACGTTTGCTTCTTTAGCCACATCTTCAGAAACCAGCAGCACACCTGCAAAAGCCAGTTTTGCTTTAGCCACATCTTCAGGCACCAAATCTGATCGCAATAAGCCTAAAAAAGTGGCAGTACCGCAATTCTCTCTTGGAGGTATAATATAGAATTATTTAAACAACAACTACTTTAATTAAAAAAGTCTCACTGCCCACTTCATAACTATTGGTTTTTATACTTTAGCAGAATTTCCACTCTTGCTGGAAAATGAGTGGAGAAATATGAAGTGGAGTGAGGAGTAAGTAGACCCACCACTGTGAAACAGGCTTTTTATAACATCCAGGTATCAGTCGCCTTTCATATTGACTTAAACAACTGTGTGTTTAGAGTGAGAGAGACACTGATGGAGTCTGTCAGGTCATCTAAACCCGCCAGTGAGACTGTTACCGAGGCCAGAGTTCTGCTGATCGGTCCGGTCGGTGCTGGCAAGTCCAGCTTCATCAGCTCTGTCCAGTCCATCTTCTCTGGACGAGTCATCAACAGGGCCATGGTGGGCTCTTCCCATCTTCTCTGGACGAGTCATCAACAGGGCCATGGTGGGCTCTTCATCCTCCACCAGCTTCACTAAAAAGGTAAACGTGACTAGAACTTGCAGAAGCTTTGTGATCAAGCTAAATCTGAGGTTAACAATCAGCATTTTTGGAAGGTTTCACTGACATTTTGCCTTCATATTTTGAGAGGTTCAAGCTATATTTTGCAGTCTATTTGACTAGTTTTCATTGGTGTTTCTCAGCTTCGCTCTTACAACATCAGAGGAGCAGGAGAGAAAGCGGACGAGCCCACAGCTCTGGTCTTGTGTGACGTGATGGGTGTTGGTGAAGGAGAAAGCACTGGACTCTCTCTTCACGATGCACTGTCTGTCATTAAAGGACACGCCCCAGAGGGACACCAGGTACATTCAAGCTGGATAATAGGACATTCATGCTTTTAAATATACACAAGTGTGATTGGCAGTGACAAAACTTCAAGATTTACAGGATAGCATTAAAAACAATGGTAAAGTTTGAATTATTCTAATTCTATGACGTTGAAGTCTACACCACAACTATAACAATAAGGAATGATATCGTTGCAAACACTTTCAGAAAGATATTTTTTCCAGCTGATCAGAATCCACCAACTTTTATAGAGTTTGAGGATTTAAAGTGACAGACGACAAATGCTATAATAAACAAAATGTTGTCTTCCATTGGTGTGGATGACAATATAGTTGTCATTATAGTTATTGTCTTTGGTGTGAAGGGCATGTATATTTTACAGTTCATGAATGTATATATTATTAAATTGTATAATATTAATATTTCAATATACTTTACATATTTAAATCTGCTCTGTACTCTAAATGCTCAGATAATCACCATACTGTAATTACACAGGTGGCACAAATAGAAGGTCTCATTATGACTATGACATTTAAATGATAAGAAATTAAACAAATTAACTAAATCAGTTTTTTTTTTAACTTTTTGGTGTTAGGAGCCCCGAAATATGATGATTCCATTGGGAAGGACTCTCTTGTTAATATATTAAGGCCACTGGGAGAAAAATATTAAATGCAATAATATTAAGACAATAAAAAAAACAGTTTCTACATTTAAATAATTGGCTTTTATATGATCAATTATTATAAATTGTTAAAATATTATCTGGAAAATATATAGTTTTTGTTAAGATAAAAGCTCATCTGAGATGAACATTTATTTGTTATTATTGTTTTAATTCATATTAAGAAAATAAATTACGAGAAAATGAAAAATATATAACATATTTGCAATGAATCTCTTGATTCCTGAGCAAGAAAGCAAAGGCTATTAAATTTAGTCAATGTGAACATAAAACACCCTCGACCCAATTTGAAAACCCGTGAACTACTAAGTAACATCAAATGTAACATAGCACATATCAGTGCCCATAACTAATAATAAAAAAAATAAAGTAACCATTTAATTCCTGTTTCTACATAAATATAAGGTGATTCATATTTTTCAAACTTAAGTGTTACAAAATCTAGCGAGTAGAATTACATTTCCTTTCTTGGTTAATGAAGGTCACCGTAAATTATGTGGTAATTCTTAAACACATTTTTACAGTATTTTACTGTAAAATTTAATTATCTTTTGAAATGTGATTTGATTTTTCGCATGATATAGTTATCAATTAAAGGGTTCATATGATGCAATTTCAAGTTTTCCTTTCTCTTTGGAGAGTTACAAGCTGTTCGTGAATAGATAAGATCCCTAAAGTTGCAAAGACTAAAGTCTCAAATCCAAAGAGATATTCTTTATAAAAGTTAAGCGTCAACCTTGTTCTAACACGCCCCCACATATCTATGTCACGATGTGGGAAGATTTGCATAACGCCGCCCAAATGTTCACGCAAAGAAATAAGGTGTAACTTTTATTCTCGCTGTAGTTTTGTTGCTCACGCCAGGTCGTGAAAACGCTGTGTGTTTCGTTGTGAAAACGAAACTACTTTGTTTGATCTTCCAAAAGAGGACCCGACTAGAAATAGGGGTTAAGTGTATTTACAACACGTCCAGCACACTTCAACCCAAAATAGTCAGAGTTGCAGCGCATTTTATGGAGGTCTGTTTACTGATCCTGGGAGAGTAGATTAAAATGCCGGCTGTTCTGACTCACAGACTGTAAGTATGTTTTTATATTTATATTTAAAGAATTTTCCACTGATGATTCCTAGCAAGTATGTAAAAAGACAGTATAAGTCATTATAATCCGTAATTATGCCCCACTGGATGCAACAAATGCCTCAAATATAATGGGTTTTAATGTTTTTGTCTCGTCGCTCCGGCCGGCACAAGGCATCAACAGTATGTTTTTTTTTGTTTGTCTGACGGGCGCCCGGAAGCATTCCGTCCCGACGCCACTTGAATCGCACTTGGCACAAACTCCACATCAACCTATTCGTGTTAGCTGCGCACCTAATCACAGCACACTAGCTTTTCAGACCGATGAAGCTTGTGTGTTTTGTGCACAAATTTTTTATTTCGAGGCTGCTTTCAGAAAGTGCGGGGCCCCGCGGTTGGATAGAAAACAATAATGTACCCGTTAAGGTGGAACACTAATGGTTTTTTCAACCTTAAAGGGGTCTATGATGCTATTAAAGATCATTATTTGGTGTAAGAGAATATGTTGACATGCTTTTAATGTTAAAAATACACATTATTTTTCAAATAATGTACATTATTGTAGGTCCTCTATGCCACGCCTCTCTCAAACATGTCATTTTCAACAAAGCCCCCTCCTTTGACAAGTGCAGTTTGCTCTGATTGGCCAGCTGACCCAGTGCATGTGATTGGCTGAACACCACAAGCACGTGTCGGAAATGTAACGCCCCTTACCATAATCGCGAGCGTCAGCTTTCAAAGTAAATATCAAGACAGTTAATAATGTCGTTAGTTTTACCATCAGTTCAAGCCCGAAAGGGCAACAGATTGGCGTGACGGACACAGTGATGATGCAGTACACAAGCCGCCGTTAAGACAGCTGACGTGCTATGATTTCTGACGGACAGTTCACTCTCCTGTGATGTGACACTGTTCCCCTCACACACACACACACAAACACACACGGACGCATACTCTGCGCGCTGCCAAACTCGGCAGTTGAACAGTCGATAGCAGATTGTCATAGCAAAGTCGGAATTTACCTTTTTTTTTTTAGAAATAGCCTTTGTGCACAGCCAGCCTTGTACTCTTCTAGGTTAAAAAAAAAATGCTGTCATCCATAAAATGCGTTGCACAAAATCGAACATCTGGGTTGTGCTGTTCTGTTGTAAAATAAATCTTAACCAATGATTCCTAATTGCATCTACTCCCTGAAGGCCAAATAAAGTGCTTTTGCTTCACACTGAAACACTAGAATCTCCCTGACATGCTGCATCAACACGACTGCTGTTCCTGAAACCACGCCTTCTTTCTTTGCATGCACATTTGGGCGGCATTATGCTAATATTCCCACATAGTGACGTAGACATGTGGGGGCGTGTTAGAACGAGCCGTTTTAGGTAGGCGTGGCTGACTCTTAACTTTTATAAAGAATATCTTTTTGGATTGAGACTTTAGTCTTTGCAACTTTACAGATCTTATGCACCAAGAGCTTGTAACAATCCAAAGAGAAAGGAAAACTTGAAATCGCATCATATGACCCCTTTAAACCGCATAAACACATTTCATTACACCAAATACACAAAATAATGTTCTTTTTAGCAACATCATATGACCCCTTTAACAAGTTTTTACTGTACTGTAGAACATGACATTCTTTTTATATTAAAATTACAAGTATTTTTACACTGAACTCATCTCATAACATAACTCAATGTTGACAAAGTGTGTAGTTAACAATACAGTTATTACTGTACTCCAGTAAAACATTACTTTGTCTTTATAGTTTAGTCCTGAGCAGCCGATTGGAGCAGAGACTGTGGGCTTCATAAGGAAACCGAGCACTAATGATAGAGTGCACTGTGTGGTGTTTGTGATAGACGGCTCGAGTGTCGGTTCATGCGCCAAAAGCTTTGGCGCAACCTTCCAGCAGTTAAGAGAGCACATCAGCAACTTAGGTGAGTTGTGTTTGAAGAATGAATCATATGTGCAACATTAGCTTCTAAAGAAACCATTCTCACAGGGGAAACGGGCTCAACAGGACAAAAACGTCACACCAGTGACGATAACTTATAATGATAATGTTTTTAAAACGTTCACAGCACAACTATAACATTAACGACACAGAGAATCAATATGGTTGAAATCACTTTCAGAGCGACTTTTTCCCAACTGATGAACAATAAAAATATTAACAGCCAATCAGAATCCATCCTGTGTTAAAGAGATCAGTTTTTTAAAGTCGGCATGAAATGGAAGTTGCGATTGTATTTTCTTCTCTACTGTGACGTATATCAGAGTGAAACGGCATCTGAAATGAGAGGGCGGGACTTAATTTCGTCCTTCGGGAATTGATTGGATCGTTTGAAGTTGGGGCGTTGCTAACAAAATGGAGGCAGATCTGAATGCCAGTTCGAAGTTATTGGTGGGTGGATTCACTGCCGACACCCAAGCATGAATAAATGTTTTTCCCCCTGTGTTTATCCCAGCGTTTACCCCTCACGTCACTAGCTCCGCCCTTGCGCCATAGCTCGTGGCCGGAAGAGAAGATGAGTCGTTTTGAGGGGAAGGGGAGGTTAACGTTTTTTATTAAAGATTACGAGGGCACATGATAAAAAAAAAAAAATAATGAAGTGCACGGATAAATTATAATAAACACTGTATTCCATTAAAAAATAAGAATTTTTAATTTTGATTTCATGGTGACTTTAAAGTGGCAGACGACAAAACTGCAGGTCGCGCTTATAATAAACACAGTAGCTATGTTTCCATCCACAAAAAAAAACAAAAAAAAAAAAAAAAAAAAAACAAAAAAAAAAAAATAAAAAAAAAAAAACAACAAAAAAAAAAAAAAAAAAAAAAAAAAAAAAATAAAAAAAAAAAAAAAAAAACAAAAAAAAAAAAAAAAAAAAAAAAAAAAAAAAAAAAAAAAAAAAAAAAAAAAAAGATGCGAATTTAACTTATGCGCAAAACTGGAATATCGCATAAAACATTTGCGAATAAAGCATCGTTTCCATCCAACGAGTCAAAGAGATCAAAATCATCACTTCCTGATAAACTGGCACTAAATATCTCTACGAAAACTAGGAGAAGCCACTGAATATAATAATTTTTATATATAATAAATGACTTGTGCCTCAGAGCAAGCAAACGAAACACAATAAATGCGGTCAGTGCTTTTAGAGTGGATGCCTTCTGTTGGGAATGCAGCAGAAGACAGTAATTAGTACAGACGACAGACTTTGCTCAGGAATTCAGACAACGACACACAAAATAACTCAAGACTAGAATCAGCCCCTGTGAACGAGGAACCCCCACCCTACGCGCGCAACGACTGGTAGTCAATTTTACCCCCCCGTCTCATAGTGCAAAGTCACATGACTTTTTCGATGCGTATGGTGGAATTTTTTCGGCAAATGTGTTTCCATCGTATTTTATGCGCATTTTTTCTGATCAGATAAAACGTTTATCCTACTCAATTATACGCATACGTTTTTTATTCGCATTTTTAGAATTTATGCTCATCTTGGCGTTTCCATCCAGCGTTTTTTATGCGATAATCCAAAATGAGCATAAAAATAGATGGAAACATAGCTAATGTTATCGTCTGTTAGTGTGGGCGCTAATATCTTTATCGTTATTGTTTTTGGTGTGAACGAGTCTTCAGTGCTTCACTTAATAATATTTAGCCATGTTTCATGTATATTTAATCAAATTTTCTGGATTGCAGGTGTACACCAGGTGGCGTTACTGACCCATGTGGACCAGGTGTGTACCGCGACCAGAAGTGACATCACCAAGGTTTACAAGAGCCAGGCTGTTCAGCAGGCGGTATGTCATGCTTGATGCTTCGCCATTAGGGATGGGATATACCACTTATTTTGTTTTCGATACGTTACTGATATTTTTCAAGGCAGTATCGTTGATATCGATAGCGATTCGATACTTCTGAACTAAACTTTTAAATTATGAAATTTATGAAATTATTAAATTACTAAGAATAAAATGGGTAATGATAAGCACTTAACTTAGTTTAAAACACATTTTTAACATTCAATACGCCTTAATTGTAACTTATTAGGTTATATTTTTGTTTACACATGGTTCAAATGTGTTTTTGTTTACACATGATTCAAATCTATTAATACTACAGTTGAACTACGGTCACTTTAGTAAAACCATGTAATTTGCAAGGGCTGCCATTGTGACGGCTGTTGGATGCATAAAATGAACCTTTGTATATATTGCATTACCAGAATAGAACATGATCAATATTATCTTCCGACGTTCAATTTAAATAACTGTAATTGCACAAACTATGTAGGCTACAATTTCAGTTTGTTTACTGTGAAATAACTCTGTCCTTCTGTCCTCTGATAAGCATTGTTCTTGGCTGCCGTTCTCAAAAGCATCAATGGTTTCTTATGACACTTTTGGGAAACGCAGCCCTGTTTGAATGCACCGTCAGAAGTGAGTGAACGCTCTCTGTGAGGGATTGGTTCTGTCTTGCAACATTTGCTTGTGTTCAGATGAGCAGGAAAATAGTTTTATCCTACACAATTACTCGCTAACAAAGGTTATTCGTCCAATTCGATGCATATTGTACACATTATATTTTTGTTAAATTAACAAAACCACTGGTAAATAAAACACACCTTAGTATCGATATTTTTTGTTTGACTTTCGATACTCGCGTACGCCCAATCAATTTGAATGTTGTGCTGTCTGCCTTGAGCATCACGTGATTCATTCTCTTACTGATCTGTCTAGATGGTGAAGGCGGGGAGAGCATGAGGGCATGGCCACATCCTACATCGTCCCGGTGAAGAAATACGCTCAGAGCTGGATCGGGATGAAAACACGATATCTCCGCTCAACGCCGTTGATCATATCTTTAACAAATATGGAATCTGTACTTCAAGACCAACAGCGATTAAAGCATTAAGTAAGAATTGACAGATGCCCCAAAAAAGGAGTTATCCCAGTTTGTTCCCATGAATGTTGATGCAAAGATTGTCATTTTTTGCTAAAATATTGTGTGATTTGAATTTTATTAAAACAGATTTGACTTTTTATAACAGTATTTGTGATGTTGAACTCTCACCGTGAATTATCACTGAGGTTTGACTAAAGCTTTGCTTTTAATAAAGTTTGCCATGTCTTCGCTCAAACCTACAAAAATAACGTATAGGTTGTAATAATGTAATAAATTATTATATGACATATAAACCGTGGTCCTTATAATAATCTTTTTGTTTAGTTGTGCTTTCTTGTATTTTGAAGTCTTCATATTTGACACTTAAGGCTCATTCACACCGAGCACTATAGATAGGCTACTAACCTCGATCCCTTCATGCACGAGCGCTTTATGAGCTGTCGAGGTTTTTATCGGTCATCAGTCAGAAAAACAAATGTTCTGAAAGAACGGTATCGTTGTCCTTATAGCTGTAGTGTGAATTTTCCTATTGACATAGAATTAGAACGATTATTAAAACGTTATCAGTATCGTGAAAGGCTTTTACACGAAATTATTCAAAGCAGGAAAAGCTTCTGCGTTGGCCGGGAATCGAACCCGGGTCAACTGCTTGGAAGGCAGCTATGCTAACCACTATACCACCAACGCCTGCTGACTGTAGTGCGCACTAGTGTGAAAAAACACATGAAACTGAATAAACGTAATTTGTGAAAGAAGAAACGCGTCTCGCTTTTTGCCGAAATTCGTTGTGTTGAATTCACAAATGAATTGCGGGTGTTAGTGTTCATCCAATGTTTTACAAAGGGTTTATTTGTCAGGTTAATCAGTGAAAATGAATGGGGATTTCATTTCAGAAACGCATTACTGACGTACATCCCTAGTTCAGTATGCGATGCGCGCATGCGCTCTAAACGTCAAGTACGTACCGAGGCTTCACGACGTCATGACGCACGACGCTGGCGCGAGAGAGGGTGTTTGGCATGATCGAGCAGAATAAGTAATGACCCGAGCTCGGCCGAGGACCCTGGAGCGCAGGTGAGTGATACATTACCTGTAGATACCTGTCACAGAGGAGGACGGTCTCTGTAAAGACGAGCTTCGCTGATTAAGACACAAATCAACTGCGAGCTCGAGCTGAGGCAGGTGAGTGAGTGAAAGTGGCGGGGGGATGTATTATTAAACACACGACAGTCAATAGAGACAGCCTGCTATGTGTTGTGTAGTGATGTTTAGACTATGAAGAGTCCAGCTTTTATTCTGCGGTGTTGTTTTGCATGTTTGTTTACTCGTGTTGACAGTTGAACAGGCTGCGAGCGATAGATTAGTTAGCATGACACAGTTATTCTGGTGACACTTGAGCTGTGTTTACTAGCAGACAGCTGTTTATCACATCGTGTTAGTAAATGTGGTCGATGGGTTGGTGTGCTGCAGTTAATGATCAGGGGTCAGTTGCATAAACACTGTGACTAGGTTAAGACTGCAAACAAAAGGTAACCCCCACCCCCACCCCCCCAAATTAGACTAATGGTTTCATGTAATTGTTAAAAAAAATGTATCACCTGATTTAAAATCAGTAGCCGGTTGCATAAACTTCTTGATCGAGTGTTACAGTCATTCCATGTTTATCTTGACGTAAACTTTGTAGGTCTGGACATGAAAATACAAATTGGTTATAAAACATTAAGGCCACCATTAGTTTTACGACTTTTGAGATAGTCTAAGGCAGTTATGTGAGCAGGCGTTCTGGTTGGGGTTCAGAACCCATAAAGCCTGGTGCTAAAATCAAAAAAATTGGTTCCAAGAAACTAGAAACACCCAGTAATAAGTCATCTGCAAAATTTGTTATTAATGAAGTGTGAATATTAGAAACTTTATAAGGATGTGCAACATATTACAGATATTTTGAATTAATGTTAAAAAAATGATTTAAATAAAAAATGTTTTTATAAAATAAAAAAAATATTCTTTCTGTCGAAAATTATATCTTTAATATATTAGTTATATATACTAGATATATCTATTCATATCCTATCTTACCAGATTGATTTGAAAAGAAATCTTTTGCGTATTTGAAAGGTCTTCGTTACGTCACCTTTGATCAATTGAATGCATCTTGTTGATAAGTCTATGTTATCAATTTTGCTCACAGGTTATAAGTGCTAGTTCATGAAAATTGTACGTCATGAATATAATTAAAACGTAAAATAATAATGAATAAATAAAATGGCCCTTCCGCATGCTTTGTGTTGATTTGGGTGAAAATATGATTTGACGTTCAAGATCCACATGTATGTGTGTGTGTGAGAGAGAGAGAGAGAGAGAGTGTATTAGTTAATAATAAACCGTCTGGTCCCGCAGGACAGTGACGGTTGTTGCCCGGTAAGTGGACGAGCGGATGGCAGAGGCTGTCCAGGACGGCCCCGGGACAGAAGACCCTCAGTGACCCTGTTCAGAGAATACCTGCGGCTGAAGACCGTCCACCCGGAGCCCGACTACGGTACTTGAGACCCTCTTACCCTGTCCTGCAGTAAATAGGGTATTCCATAGTGTTTCACCGTCTAGGTTTAGGTTTACTACTCCAGTTAACCTTTGACCAGGAATACGTGTTAACCCCTAAAACATCTAGAAATGTTGTCTAGGTAGGCAGCTTGCTAGTTTTAAGACTGATTTGCTCTGAAAGGTGTTGTAATGCATTAACAGTGACATCCATCCAAAGTCCATTAGTTGACCTTTGACCTCTGTCTCAAAGTGATGATTAATTTTTAGAGTAAACTAGCAGTAATCACTGATTTTATTTTATAAATTTTTTTTACAGTTTAGGTTCAATTTATGCAAAAATACAGAGGAGTATTAAAGGCATAGATCACCCAAAAATAAAAAATGCATCATTTACTCACCCTTTATAATGTTTAAGACCCAGTTTGATTAAGATGTTATAAAGATACTTTGTCACTGTTTTGTCAAGTTGCTGGAATTCTTTGCTCATGTCGTTCCAAACCTGTAGGACTTTCTTTTAATTCTGTTGAACACAAAAGAAGTTTTGGCACACTCTTGGTACCAGAGGTTCTTTAGTAGACTTAAATCACTGTGCTAATTCTCATAACTTTGGGGTTCCATAGAAGAAAGAAAGTCATAAGGTTTGAACAACTAGAGTTGAGTCCAAATTTTGGCAGAAAATTGAAGTATCTTGTAAATCTTAATCAAAACCTGGGTCTGTTTCCCCACTGGGAGCCTATGATAATATACTATCTTATATTATATATATATATATATAGATATATATATCTAGATATATATATATATAACCACAGTGGGTAGGGGAAAAACGTTTTCAGACCCCCTTAAATTTTTCACTCTTTGTTTTATTGCAGCCATTTTCTAAAATCATTTAAGTTACTTTTTTTTTCCTCATTAATGTACACAAATCACCCCATATTGACAGAAAAACACAAAATTGTTGACATTTTTGCAGAATTTATTAAAAAAGAAAAACTGAAATATATCATGGTCCTAAGTATTCAGACCCTTTAGTATTTAGTAGAAGCACCTTTTGATCTAATACAGCCATGAGAATCTTTTTGGGAAAGATGCAACAAGTTTTTCACAACTGGATTTGGGGATCCTCTGCCATTCTCCTCTCCAGTTCTGTCAGGTTGGATGGTAAACGTTGGTGGACAGCCATTTTTAGGTCTCAGAGATGCTCAATTGGGTTTAAGTCGGGGCTCTTGCTGGGCCATTCAAGAACAGTCACAGGGTTGTTGTGAAGCCCCTCCTTCGTTATTTTAGCTGTGTGCTTTGGGTCATTGTCTTGTTGGAAGGTAAATTTCGGCCCAGTCTGAGGTCCTGAGCACTTCGGAGAAGGTTTTCGTCCAGGATATCCGTGTACTTGGCCGCATTCATCTATCCCTCGATTGCAACCAGTCGTCCTGAAAAACACCCCCACAGCATGATGAAACCACCACCATGCTTCACTGTTGGGAATGTATTGGACAGTTAATGAGCAGTGCCTGGTTTTCTCCACGGCATAACCGCTTGGGACATTAGGCCAAAAGGTTCTATTTGTCTTCAGACCAGAGACTCATCTTCTCACCATTGGGGTCATCGGGTGTTTTTTAGCAAATCCATGCAGCGTTTAGCTGGGTGGTCTTGCACTGAGGGAGAGGTTTCCGTCAGGGCCACGTTGCCATAAAGCAGACCTGGTGGAGGGGCGGCAGTGAGGTGACTTTCTACAAACTTTCAATATTCACGCCTGATCTATGGGAGCACAGTGATTCTTTGGGTTTCTGTAACCTCTATCAACCAAGGCCCTTCTTCTCCACAGATAGTCAGTTTTGGCCAGACCGGCCAGCCCTCTAGGAAGGGTTCGGGTGTCCCAAACGCTCTTCATTTAAGGATTATGGAGGCCCACTGTGCTCTAGGCCATAAGGCAGCCAGAAATTTTTTTTTAACCTTGGCCAGATATGTGCCTTGCCACAGTTCTGTCTCTGGGTTCTTCAGGCAGTTCCTTTGACCTCATGTTTCTCATTTGCTCTGACATGCACTGTTAGCTGTAAGGTCTTATATAGACAGGTTTGTGGCTTTCCTAATCAAGTCCAATCGGTTTAATCAAACACAGCTGGACTCAAATGATGTTGTAGAACCATCTCAAGGATGATCAGGATAAATGGACAGCACTTGAGTTAAATATATGAGTTTCACAGCAAAGGGTCTGAATACTTAGGGGCATGTGATATTTCAGTTTTTCTTTTTAATAAATCAGCAAAAATGTCAACAATTATGTGTTTTTATGTCAATATGGGGTGCTGTCCGTACATTAATGAGGAAAAAAAATTAACTTAAATGATTTAGCAAATGGCTGCAATATAACAAGATGTTGAAACATGTAACGCGGGTCCCCCCCCATGAATACTTTCCGTACCCACTGTATATACATACAATAAGCAGCTTTTATAAACATGTTGAATATTTTGTAATGTCATGCGAGTTGACAATCTTTTAACAGTGTTTTTTTCTGTCAATCGTAATAAATTGAATTTTCACTGAAATATGATTCATAAAAATCATGAAATAAAACATTTACATGTATATTTATGCACATTTACATATATAAATAATATTTAGCACCTATGTCCAAAAAAATGCTAATACAATAGACTGAAAAAAATCTATTAATTTTACATGTATATGAATTGATATTTTGGTAACACTATTTTAAGGTGACATAGTTACACGTTACATGTACTTACTATAACAATAAATTACATATAATTACATGCAAATAACCCTAAACCAAACATAACGTACCATAACCTCTACAGTAAGTACATTGTAATAGTATTGTAGTCATTAGTATCCTCAGTAGCTACTTCATTGTGTATTACTCGGGCGCACACGATACCATTTTTCCAGTTACCCCCCACGACAGAACTTTTATTTTGGGTACTTACCGATACTGATATTTTTATTGCATTTGTAAATGTTTTAATATGGTACAGGAAACCCCAAAAGGTGTGTAATGTTGAGTTGGTAACTTATTTCTCAAATGATACAGTCAAACAAAAATTGATTCAGACACCTTCAACATTTCTCATTTCATCTAAAGTTTATTTGACTATGTTTCGAAAATGGTACTAAATATGCTAAAGAATTTATAGTTTACCCTGTTGTCAGAACAATTCCGCTTGATAAGTTCCATATATCACTTTGATAGAAAGGACCTGTAATAGATTACAATTAACCCAAAACTAATTACAACGCCAGCTGTTAGAGACGGATTACACAACTATCAATACTAGCGGGGACCTTTGCTCAATGACACGCCTGTAGTCTCCTGGGCAGCTGTCATCATCTTCATGAAAAACCTCAACTTCCGTTTATTCCGACGTGCGTCGCATGACTTTAATTTTGGACCCAAACTTTGTATCAGTTTTTATCAGTTTCCACTGTATGAAGAATTTTTGGGTATTATTTGTCACAGTTTACTTTATTTTGCGATCCTCACTTACATAAATTAACTATAGTGTCCTAGTAAAAAAAATATCAAAAATATTAAAATTATATCTGGTCTCTGAATAATCTTTAGTTTGACTGTATATCCTTCGGTTATTCTCACACTTAATTATGCCCATTAAAAATTATTTTACAAGTTTTTGTTACTTTCAATGTAAATTTTTTTGCCCTATGGTACATCATCTTTAATTTAATAACATTAGAGCTGCTCCATGTGCCGCGGCCTAGCTCCAGTCACTGTAATAACGCGCTTTGTGTCATAATGCTGGGAAACCAACCGTTATAAATCTTCAAAAACTTGAGTTTCTAAATAGAAGTCACGTTTTTTAACTCGAACACTGCTGCGGATTTAATTCCAAACCCACTCATATATGCGAAACATCCTGAAGAAGTCAAACCACGCGCAGCGTACACTATTTGTATGGTGCCGACATGAGAGGGACAGTAGCTGTCGGTTAAGCCTAGCGCATTTCCCAAGCTGCTAGATCACTTTCGCCCGAAAGTCATGTATGATTAAGGTTGAAAATATAATGATGTTTATAGTGAATGCCCCTATAAATGGTATTATTTTTACGATTTAGTTTTAATCCAATGATGCGTGAGTGTGCCAAATGTGAGTGCACATCAAGATAAACAACAGAAAGTGCTGCCGCTCTCCTCACTCTCTCTCTTCTCTCTCTATCTCCCTCCTCTCTTACTCTCTCCCCTTACCGATTAGTAACCTTGGCATTGTTTTACTCTCTATTGTTTTTGACATAACGACCGAATCAAACCTTCAGTGTGTCGTGATGAAGATTATCCTCGACAAGGCCTAGCGCAATCTGGCTGCCGGCGCTCATCAATCAGCGTGATTGTTTATAGCTCGCGCACATCATTCTTTTTACAGGCGTTAATACTGGCGTTTTATTCATTGCATACATATACTTCGTAGTAGGCATCCTTAACTCCATTCTGCTGTCTGATGTTCTGTTGTCTGTGTTTCTTTGTTTTAATATGGTGCTTATCACATGCTGTGTGGAATCGGCGTTTGGTATCGGGGCATTTTAAAGAGTACGAGTACAGGAGACCAGTATCGGGCCCGTTACCGATACCAGTATCGGTATCGGTGCATCCCTAATTACCGACGTAATAACATCACCTTAAAATAAAGTGTAACAGATGTTTGTTAATTAATTTTTTTAAGTGGGCGAAGATACAATTCTTTGTCATTATATTATCTTTGTTATTAAAAAATAAGAACAAAGATACAGATAATATACACATAAAACAATCAGTGCTTTATTTTTCAGGTACAGCAGGTGTATTTAGCAGTAGCACTCAAGAAATTGAATTAACAAATATAAAAATAAAACAGACAAGTAAGCCCATGTTGTTAAATGCTGAGCCAAAATCTCAACTTAAAAGAACCAAGACCTTAAACTCCTTCAGTCCTGTGTGCAGAAATTTATTAATACACGCAGTTTCCCTTGAGTTTGATTATGAAATACAAGATTTTCCACGACATTTATAATCTTATTGGGATGCCCCATTGTATATATTTTATAGAGTTTTAGCTTTAGTTTTAATTACTTTCTTCTATTGTAGCGCTTGGATAAACGCGTCTGTAAATGATAAAACGTTAAACAGTAAATTAAGGGAACCACTCAACTGTTTTCTTCAACTGTTTACTTTCAAAAGGATTGAATGCATGTAGCGTTGTACAGTTATTGGCAGAGGAAGCCAGACTGCATATAATAGAATGGTGCTGTAGTACTACGATATTTCTTCAAAAGCATATCGTGGAGACATTTTAATCGCCCACGATCAAAAAAAGTCACTTCGCACACCCCTGCAGCCACTGCAGATATTTAGTTTTTACATGGAGTTAATGTGCAACGCTTAACCCTTGTGAGCCTTGGAAGTTAGTCCCTCTTTTGGTAATTTTTTTAATGCCAACAGCATAAGTTTTAGAACGAGTGTATATTTTTATTAGAATTTTAATGTCACACTCATTTACTTTAATAAATCAATTTTACACTAGGTACACAAAATAGTTACACTCAGGACCTTAAGGACAAAAATGTCCCTGTAGTTTTTTAGGGCCATTTAACTATAAAATAATGCAGTCTTTGATAATAGGCTTTCATTCTGTTGGCAAGGCCTCAAAATTAAAATATTTACTTTTTTTTACATCAGATGGTGCCATTTTCTCGGGTTTGGCCTATAAAGCAGATACTCACTTTTTTCCTGTTTTCTGCAACCTTTGGTTATCACAAATTTAAAAAAGTTGATGACTATCATGTGTGGGATCAGTAAAGTAAATCTGCCACTGTGTCCATCACTCACTGTCAGATGCTGCTATAAGATTCATGGAGCGGATGGCAGAGGAGCTGGGTTTACCCATGAAGAAAGTGGAGGTAATGATTTACCACGTGAGAGGAGTCTTTAAACATCTAATCATGTTCTTCATCATGCACATCCATGTTAATATAGCCTCACAGCACGTCCTAATTCTGTCCCTCAGGTGTGTCCCGGGCGGGTCGTTGCAGTCATCACGTGGGTCGGCAGCAGGCCGGAGCTGAAGTCTGTGGTGCTGAACTCACACACTGATGTGGTCCCGGTTTATGAGGTACTGCTGTAACACGCCAATCACGTACAGATCACACCGCATGGTTCAGGATCTCACTATATCCATCTGCTTCAGGGACACTGGAAATATGATCCCTTTGCTGCTGTTAAAGATGCGGATGGCAACATCTACGGCCACGCCACAGAACCCAGAGGATCTCAAAGGCTATGAAATGTAGTCACGATACCAGTGAGGTTTTTAAAAACTGGCTAAAATCAACAATTTTGTTCAAACCTTTGGCCTGGCAAGCCAGTGTTTTGTAGTATTACTGAGGGTCTACTATAGTTATCGTTTATATTTTTACACATTTTGGTTGAAATCATGAACATTTCGAGACTGAATAGAAAGTCGTCCAGGGAAGCTCAGGTGTAAGCTGGCCCCCTACTGTCAGAATGTCTGTGCCGAATTCTGTGAATTTGTAGTTGAATTTCTTTTGATGTTATCGCTCTTCAAAATTTTTGTATCAGCTATATCGGCGTGGTTAAGGCACAAAAAGCACACTAAGTGATACGGAAAAGAATAATGATCGTTATCTCAACGGTGATATGAAAGTTTGTTTGTGTATTGTATAAGTTTTGATTCTCTGCAGGTAATGAAGCCATTCGCAGACTAAAGGCTGCTGGGAAAAGATTTTCTCGCACTAATCATTTAACATTTGTCCCAGGTCAGACTCACCGCATGGTCCATTAGTAATCATTTCAAGGGCCAAAAATAGTCATTGTCGTTACTAATGTATCGTTTCAAACCACGCAGCTTTCTTTTTGTTTCACTCGCGCAGAATTCACATCATGTGGAGTCGATTCAAATGACTGGATTTTGCCAAATGAAATTTTTAAGAAAAGTAGATGTGATCCTCCCATTTATTAACAGATATAAAAAAAAAGAAAGTTATTATAACAAAGCGGTCCTCTGAATGAGTTTCTGCTCCAAGTATAGTTTTTAAACAAGTTTCAAACATTCTCTGTCTGTCCGATCAAACTACACCCAACTCCTGCTTTGGTTGAGTGTAAGGCCCTGTTTACACCTGGCATTGAGATGCGTTTTGGTAGATCAGATCACAATTAAAACGATGGAGACACATTCCTGTTTACACCTGCTTTTTTAATCCATCTCTTTAGTCCACTTTCCTTATTTCTTTAAGGAGAGGGTCTATGAGTGGTTGTATGTATGGGCCTTTTCTGATCTTTTGATCTAATATTGCAAAATAAGCTCTTGCAATTGAATTATGAACGTGAAAGGAGACAACGGAAAAGCAGCTTTGAGAGCAGCAGCTTTGCTCTGAAAGCCACAAAATAAATTACTCCCAAAGCAGTGGGGTTGTGTTAGAATCAGGGATGGCATAAGAACATTTAGCTTTTTAAACTTTTTCACCTTCACACAAAACTTGTGATTTCAGATTATTTTAAATCCTGCCTGGCTAGTGCACTTGAGCAACATGTAACTTGCTCATTGTAACTAAAGTTTTGATTTCCAGTCCTACAGAGATTTATGCTGGTGTATGACATCTCCCATAGAGCAGTTATGTCACTATCTTCCTCCTATCTGTGCTGTCTGACGTTATGTCTGTAGTATCAGCTGATGAGGAACATTAACTAAAACTCAGCTGCAGAGAAATGCAGATCACTACACAAGAGTTACATGTACAGTTTTGCAGACGCAGACTGTCTTAAGTGGAGAGGAAATATCTCCTTAATCATATGAAGCATGTGTATCCTTTTTGTTTCCTTACTGTAAACACAAAGTGGTTTGTGGTAATGTCTGTGTCACAGCTGAGGGCCTTCTCAGATTCTCTATGTAGAGTTGCACAAATCCTAGTTATTGCAGAGGTTAATTCAACTTGTTAAAACCTGAAGAGTGAAAGGATCTGGTTAAATGTGAACTATATGCTCTTTTTTTAATCTCACAGAGATTAGCAAGAGTTTAGACTGTCAGCCGTTTAATCATGGGATTCACACGCCTTCACCTTCATGTAGTACCTTGTACCACAATTAGCAAGTAAACTTGTGGGTTTTTGCTGCTGTTTATTTTACTTGTAAATAAACCTGTGCGCACATCCACCTGATACACACTGCTGCTCGCTTGCTCCGTTCGCTTGGGTTCTCTGTTCATCCGTGGCATTCATTTTTCACCTCCTTGTGCATTACAACTTACGTTGCTGTACATCAGTGATGCATTGTTGGCCCACTCCTAATGCAACGATATTTACAACCTGCTGCTTGAGCATTGTGGGAAAGTTCTGCTGGCACATTTGGTACGAGCAGATGTCTAGAGGGTTCTGCATATAATCACAAGACTTTGCTGAGTCCAGCTGTTAGAAGGTCAGTAGATCTCAAAGTTCTTTGTGACTTTATTTCTAGCTGTTGTAACAGTATGTGTCACAGTGTGACTTTATTGCTTATTTTAAACTTTATCTCAAAATTACCAGGCTTCCATAGATATCAGTCAGTGGATCTCATTTACTAACCATGTGATATCTGCATGAAAGCATTTTCACAAACACTTCACTTCCCGATGAACAAAATCAAGTTGTGCCCTACATTTTTCTTCTAATTTATTAACATTTTACTTGTTTATACATCACAATAGATAAGAAAACACAAATTCAGTATCATGCCATTTTTAAAAGATGTTTATTGTGTTCGTACTTGCTTTGAAGACAGCACACTTGCCATTGCTCTAGGATCTTTCTGGACATCCTCTCATGTGTCCTATGTGAGAGTGTAGTATGTTTGCAGAGAGAAACAAAAGGCTTTGCGAAAACCCTTCATATGGAAATGGTTTGGTGCTGTTTTATGCAAATTAATGTAGGCACATAGCTGCTAATCAACATTAGAATGAGGTTAAAAGAACAAATTGCTTTGTGAAGAAAAATTGTCATCAATGATCGATTATGAAAACATTTCATTTTTAATATTTTGATTAACATTACATCACATACATTTTAATATTTTGACAACAACGCATTGGAAAAACAACTAAGTATGGGTATTGTGTACCATTTTTAGCTTTAAAAACTCCTATACGGAACAAAACTAAAGCAATGAAACTGAACACAGGGATCTTGAGACAGATTTTTTTTAAAGCAGGCTGATTAATTTTATTGTTTAGCGGTAAAAATGACCGAAATGCGCATCCCTATCGAACTATTTATTTCACTGTTCTAAATGTCCATGATTTGTTTTAAAAATTAGGTCTTGTTAACTTTCTTCATGTCGGTCGTGTTGCATTGAAACATTAATAATTCTGTCTGGTTCACTTTTTCTCCTTTCACACTTTCTCTCTGCAGCCGTTCCCGCTGGTGTCGTCCTCCCGCTGGATGGTGAAGCGTGGTGAGCTAACAGCTTTTGTAGAGGAAAATGGCATCTTTTCCAAAAGGAAGTCTCGCCAGCAGGTCTATTTCTTCCTCTTCAATGATGTCCTCATTGTCACACGAAAGAAAAGGTGAGCTGGAGATGATGAGATCTCTCATACTGTGTCCAAATGTACCTCTGTTCTTCCCTTGCTGTTATTGTGCCCTGGAGGATACTACAGAGAACAGGAAATTATTGTGCTAACATAAATGGATGTGGAGGTAAAGCTTGCATGTACATGGACGGTGTGGATTGTTGCAGAGGTAGGATAAAGTTAGCTACAGTACATCACTCATACCAAAGAGGAAAAACGGAACCCAAAAATAGTTTTAAGGAAATAAAGTAATGAAGAGGGCATAACTTTGTATTTAAATAAACAGGTGATGAGATTTATGTTGTTTTTTGTCAGCATTCAAGATTGTAATATGATGTTTCCCTCTATTCTGATTCCTGTTTAAATTTATGTTGCCAGCTGCCACTGTGACTCAATTTTAAGCTTTTGTTGTGGTTGTCCTAGACAAGTATTGTGTTTTGTGCTACCAAGCACAAAGCAAATAAAATAGAAACCAAGTGATGAAACATTATCTTTGTCATGCAGCGCTGTTGATAGTGGTGTCCAGTGTTCAGTGCATGTTCATTTGAAAATATATAAATGGTATTGTATCCAATGTTCCCTCTTCGTGCTGCGCATGCGGCAGTGGTGCTGCCGCGCAGAAAAATTTCATTTGCCGTGTCACATGCAAAATGTCGTTGGTGAAGCCATTTGATTATCCAAAGAGGTCCCTCACTCGCAGCGCTGTAGCACATTGACATAGCGGGATCAGATCAAATATTATTGGATGTTTGACGAGCATGGGCCAGTATTGCTTTTTAATATATATGCTCATGCGCAAAAGTGGGATGGGCTGAATCTGGTATTGTAATTTAAATTAACTGTAAATTCATTACGAGATAAGAGGCCCTAGTGGTGTACATATCCTGAAGTCAACTTGACTGGTAAACAAGGCGTGGAAATTCCTCAATATCAGGAACGTATAATTCCAGATAATATGGTAGGGCATGTAAAAGATTTGCCATTTGTGAGCATTTAAAAAAATAGAAATTCAAAACCGAATCTTGCCGAGATATGAGCCCATATGGAAACCTTGGAACATTGCTATCCAGAAAATACACAAAAGCCCATCGTTCCTTTACTATTTAGGTGTATTTCTCCACGTTTTTCTCCAAGCCCATGTTGAGTCATGCCAACTATGTTTTTCTGGAAACACCACCACGTAAAAGGTCTGTGTTTTTGCCTATTTTGTCCTTTTACCGACAGTATTTTCACATTCGACTTGTTTATTGCACACATTTGCGAGGGTTAAAATGTCTTGGCAAAGGTCTTCGGGGTTTTTGCCTATGACGCATCATATGTTGTTGTACGCCCCACTCACTGCTGGCCGAGCACCATATATGTCCATATGCCTGCACTGACAGATTACAAACTTTCCAAACCTTTTTTTTTTTGTTTTGTTTTTTTAATTTGCACATTGTCCTTTTTGACTCCACTGTAACTTTTAATTGTCACAATTCAAAAAAGTAGCACAGATACCATCTCCTTACATTGGTTTTGTTATATCCATGCAAAATGCCCTTTCAAACATTGTCCACACTTTTATTTTCGCATTTTAATAACACAAGATCAAAACAATTCCAACAAATGAACTTCTTTTGCTACCTTTCTTCAAGCAAGAGTATGAAATTGAACAAATGTCATAATAAAATGTATAAATATGAAATAAAAATATGAAAAAAAAAATTTTTTTAAATTGCGCAAGAATCTTTGTGGAACAGGGTACATTCCACTTTACTGGCATTTTATTACATCTAAACACAAAGTATACCAGGTTTAGCAGCTGGTAACATTTTTTATATGTAATTAATGATCCAAATACAAGATATTATACAGATATACAGCTAAACCTTCATTTTTTTGGACCTAAGCAGCACTTCTTTTTT
This sequence comes from Sinocyclocheilus anophthalmus, assembly GCA_018155175.1. Classification (NCBI taxonomy): domain Eukaryota; kingdom Metazoa; phylum Chordata; class Actinopteri; order Cypriniformes; family Cyprinidae; genus Sinocyclocheilus; species Sinocyclocheilus anophthalmus. Next base: position 10,785 of record JADLZN010005146.1, on the reverse strand, counting down.
TTTAGACATAAATGCCCCATTAGTTATGAAACATAAATATGACATTTTCATTTAACAGATCCTTCCTACGCCTCAAGTAACATATTAGGTGTTAAAGACAACATGAAATGGTGTTTGAAACCATTTCACAAATACTTGTACTAATAATAACCATAATTTGACATTTTAAAACAGGAGAAAAAACGAAGGGGGCGGTAGGCTGAATTGAGCTGAATTTTACACGTGTCTTTCATATCAGAATGAAATCATGTGGTTGGAGGGGAGGGTTTGAAAGTAAGAGGTATTTGTCTGTAATCAAAAAAGAAAATCAGTATAGTGGCAGAATTTTTAGTTAACAATCCTTGATGAAGAAAACATTTTGAGTAATTAACATTAACAGTAAGTCTGGTAATGTGTATTAAGAAAGTAACTAGGGTAAATTCTGATTTCTTGTTGACACAGTGAATGGTGTACCTGAGAAATCCTTCAACTTCACTCAGTAAGCACATGTACGTCAACAAGACATCTATGAAAGAGAACACTACAAATCTGAAAAGCATAACATAATCTTTTAAGCATCAAGTTTTGTCTACAAACATCTGATTAAATTCATATATAAAAATCTACATCTCACATTGCAAAAACATTAGCTGAATATCATTCTAACATTCAACAGGAACTTCTCCAAGAGACTCAAAACTGACATCTTCTAGAGAAAATCAAAAGGACGGTTCAGTGACATACGTGTGCTATCAGGTCTCCATCCATGGTGCTCAGAAAGAATGCAAAAAGAGGAAATAATGTAAAGTACATAATGTGGTATTGTACTTACTGAATGAATATGTGAACACACAGTGGCTGACTGGTTTTTGAAGTGTGTTTCCGGTAGCCATCATTGTATTTTGTGGTACACCCACAGCCCTGTGAAGAACTGTTTCTGAATGCAAGATTTTTAGTAATAGGTGACACAGGACCAAGTATTGCTCTCCTAGACGGAGAGGAATTACTCACTGTATATGGATTGCATCTATATGTCACTTAAGAAAAGAGAGTTTTTCAATATACCATTCAAACCTCCTCAACAGTCTTCTGAAATCTTTTCTTGCCAGTTTTGGTTTAATAGTGAGCAAACTGAGATTTGACAGTGCAGATACTCTGCAAATTATAATTGAACATTGTGATGCTACAATACTAAATAAATAACAAAAAGGTCAAGACCAAAATGAATAATACAACAGACTTATAAAGTAACCAGTAAGCTTCCAAAGTTATATCTACTGACCACAGGGATACACAAGCACAAAACAATACCAACACAGTTCCTACTGTGCTTCTGAAACCACGTGAATCTCCACATGAAATGTTTTTGCTGTTTTTTCATTGTTCCAAATCACATTTTTTAAAATCTTTTTTTTGACTCGTTTTCACACAAAAAAAATCTACATATTGCTTCATATTTTCACACAAGAGTTTTTTTCTTTCTTTCTATTCTTCTAAAGTTTCCCATGTAAACTGCTTTCGTTTTGGTCTAATTATACGTGGAAAACGTGGTTGAGACACAATCTGCAGACTTTGGTGATTGTCTTACAGGTTCCCTCAGAGATACTCGTCATCAGGAAGTGTTTCAAGCTGTCAGCTCTTCTTGGGATGCTAAGCACTTGTGCGTCAGCGACTAACTTTTCCTCTGACGCGTTTGCTTCGCATAGACTTGTGTCCTTATTGTCATCTAGTCATCCCAAGTACATGTGCAAGGTAGGTCAATGCCAGTGACCTGTCTACACGCATATTTCAATAGGTGTTGTGACCAGGATGCGACCATTGTTGCCATTGTTGTCACGGGAGATGCGCTCGTAGCCACCAGTGGAGGAAGCAGGGCTGTTCGTTTACAGTATAGTATTATTCACACGTTCTCACCCCTCTTCCAGTGCCCTATGCCTCCTTTAGTTACCCCATATACAGGCGACAAGCTCTGTTGCTTCAAACGGTCAACTAACTCATCTTCTTCAGAGGAAGAAGAGCTAAGCTCAGCCTGACGGCCATTCATCACCGTGCCGTTGTTGCGGTTACCGCCCGAGACATGGGTGGTGTTGCCGTTCTCCGTGTCGATCATCCAGCAGTGGTTGAAGTAGCTGAAGACCTCTTTGACAGAGCATCGGCGGTCCGGCTCGATGGTCAGCAGGCAGCGGAACATGCAGAGCACCTCGTCAGTGAAACGGCGCCACTGTGAAGGCCACCAGCACTGGTTCGCCCGCCCGCCGATGCTGCCCGCACAAACGGTCCTCATAGAAGGCTTCAGTCCGGGTGCTTTTTTTTCCCAGGGGAAATTCCCAGTGACATGCATACAGAATACCCAAAGGCCCACACACATGCTGTATTCCTACACACAGTCCCCCTCTTGCCGTCTGGGGTTCCGCACAGTTCTGGAGCGGTGTCGGATGGTTTCCGCTCACCCGCTCACTGGAGAGCCGCACCGCGTCATGCCAAATCTGAGAGTTTCACCTCCGCACTCCTTAATCAAACGATGCGACGTTCTCCGCTTTATGTCACATGCAACCCGCTTCTTGCCATGTCAGGTAATCCAGTGCATATCGCCAACTGGGTGCCACAACAACACAACCGCTTGCAACTTGGTTCCCCCCGCATTCTCCAACCTATGCCATATGGGAGCGGAAACATACGAAATTAGATGCTACGCACCTAAATACCATGTGCTACATAATGGATGCCTATCATAAGCTCACAGACGGCCCAAATCGAGCATAATGACCCCCCGCACGACACCGAACGCCATATCAAATGAATGTAAGCTGCAACACGTTTTGCAGGGAACTAAAGTAAGTCCCGGTTATTTTTCGCGTGTGATGAACCGGTGCACATCCTCAACTGATACTACCTGCTCCTCTCAAGGCACTCACTTGAACAGAGCATATGCATTGAGTAGGGTGTGTCCTTCCCTTGGGAAACAATAACCTCAGGCCTCGTGGACGGAATGTCGGTTTCAGAAACCCGTAATTCACAAATGTCCTGTTGACCTTAAATCAAACACTGTAAGCAACTACCTAGCAACACCCAGCTCATTGGGAAATATGTTCCTCTCCTACGTTTCCTGCCAGATCCAAAAACATGTATGATTGCTGCACTGTCCAGTTGAAATTGAGCCCTCGAGCAGACCAGTTTTGATTTACAGGGCCATAATTTTCGATTATGAGCCAATTTCGCACGAATCCCCTCACATATTTTCGTTATGATTTCAAAAGTATTGTAACCTTCTGCAAGATTTTGAAACGTGATACTTTTGATTGTTAGTGTCACAGATGCACCTTCATATGTATGGTTTGTCCTGGTATTCCATGATGATAACGGCTTTTTGCACATTGTGAAAGTGGAAGCACTCCCGTAGATCACGTGAAAACTATAGGATCGACAAAACAGCGTCAAAAAAACCCATGCCGAAGGAAGTTAAAATAGCACGGGTTGCATCACTGGTCGAAACAGCTTCGGTGTTCAGACAAGCAGTTTTTTTGTACCGTTATTCCTTTAAAGTTAGGACTGTGTTTTGACCCCGCCCCTCTCCTGCGGATTTGTGTGTTACTTTAGCCCGCTTCATGTGAAACTTGCTATTAGACTTATTCGAAAGCTGCGATTTGCACCGGTTCAGTACAACCTTAGACTCTTCGAGACATTGAAGCGGGAGTCACGAATGGATTCGCGCGAACATAACCACCATTTATGTAGATGGGGGCGCTTGTCCCTTCAAAAAACAAACGAATTCCACTGCGTCTCAGCGGCTTCCATCTGCGGAAGGAAATGACACTGCTAGTTCATATTACATCCACGCAATCGAACACCGCTATCCACTTAGATCCTTCTTGTCCTACATCTGCTCCGGCGGTGAAACATTGGTGGACTGATGACAGTCACTCAGGGTGGGTCTAAGTTAAGACACCAGTCCAGTCTGTGCTGACCCACCAGTGTAAATCAAACAATCGTGGGAGGGGCCTGTTTTTGTGACGTCACACAGACAGGCATCTGGGATCGGCTCGATTTGAGAAAGGGGTACAGATTTTAGTAGATAAAAAAAAAATACTGGGTGGATTTTTATCATAAGGTGGATGTGTACCACACCTGCCACACACATTTCCGTTTCACCACTACTCTTTGTAAAAGTGCAACATCCGTGACCCAGGTACAACTATGGGCTAGGTTAGGGTGGTTTTGAGGTGGGTAGGGTTGTTATCTTCCAACACGAGAGAGATTTCCGTTCAGCATCCCTCCCCGGACCTTTTTAAATCCATGCTGGGCTGCCCCAATAGTGCCTGAAGCAACTTCATAAACCATGGCCACATCCCATATTGGAAATGCACGTTTCAACGCCACGCACTGGACTGTCACCTTTAAAACTGGGGGACTGCGAAACGGCAATATTTGTGTTGCAGAAACTGTCGCCACAAAGCCCTATTTTTAGTGAGCCTGGGATGACCGAGCTACAACCTGGCAACACCCACAATTCACCCCGTTTAGAACAGATAATTTAAATGCTTTTCTTCTTTTGTGTACTCAAAGCCTGGGGGGCTAACATATGTGCAAAGTAGCACCTATGTTACTATAAGTACGTTATCCTTTTCTCGTTCCTTCACCTGGGGAGAAAGATTGTCAAGAGATCGCCCTGCCAGTTCATACTCTTTGAAGCGATCATGTCAATCTTCGTCATTTTCGGGCAATGGGCCAAACATTTTGATGATGAAAGACAGTGACAGGTTTAAGAGAGATGCTGTCACGTCGCGTAGGAAACTCTTCAAGCTTGTGGGTTTTCTTCCGTCAAGATTTTTCAGGCATTTTCGTGCCGTAGGAAACCAGAGAAAGGTAGAGGTTAACTTGCTTGGCTTTTATGCATTCCTGATTATCCTGTTCGCTGCCCAGAGCCTAATGGGCCTACTTGCAATATCGCACGTGGCCTCTTATTAAATGGGTCCCGCCAATCCAAGGTTCAGTCACGTATTATAAGGGGAAAATCAATTTACAAAAGGGAACAGCGCTTTTCCAAGCAAGTTTCCAATCATGAACTTAATTTCTGGGTCCCACTTTATTTTAAAGTGTCCCCAAACGTTACTTGCATAGTAACTAAATTGGTAACGTAGGTTATGTACACAGTGTAAGTCCACATTGGTACATACCTCTACACTGTAAGATTTTCTGTCACTACCCATTACCACCCCCTGATTGGTTGTGTAAGTACAATGGTAAAACAGGACATTGGTAACAACCCACCATTTTTGCCACTTCACTAAGTACGCCGATAACTCACTTATATAACACCTTTGTCACAACAATACAATTCAATAATTGGAACCATTTTGATACCAGGGGTGGAGATGGTTTTGTTTAGTGGAAATGGTCTCTCCGGGGGTGGGAGTGGTGGTTTTGAATTCTGATACTCTCTAATATAATTCTAACACTTCTTTACCAAAAAGTTGCTGTTTAGTCCGGTTCCACCTTTAAATGCATTACCAACAGTGTTTTTACCAATTGTCCTGTTACACATTTGTACTTATACATACCATTCAGTGGGTTGTTACATACCGCCCCCAACTTTGTTATTACACAACGCAACAGATAGCAGAAGCTAAGATAAAGGCCTTCACAAAGGACCTTCATTATAAACACAGTCGACAGTTGCACCTGCTCAGGCAGATGACAGTCAATCTGGGACACAGAAGGTGGAACCTTATTGGGAACTGTAGCATTATCATTTGCAGATGATCACAGAATGCAATCTCAACCTTACATGCATATATATATATATTTCCTTCTGGTGTGCTGATATACTACAGAGTGGTCCTCTGTGCAATTAAAGATCCCATGATCTTCCCCCCATATTTCCTCTATATACATATATCAAGGAATTGTCCTTTTTTACATAGCCAAAAGGCTTTTTCTTTATCAGAACCTAGTAAACCATAATTTTATAAATGCTAGTTAGTTGCAGTTGATATTATGCTGCATTCCATTCTGAATATACTTGGAAATTGTAGATTTTCTTTATAGGACTAGGTGTTACAATCCCTAACAATTAAGTACACCGAAGTCTACTTAAGTGTAGACTTAAGCTGAAGTCTACTTAAGTGGGTTGACTTGTAGTTGCACTCCTGAGGAAAAAAACACAACAACATTCTAGCTCTACAATAATTCACACCGCAGCTGCCAACGAGGCAAAGCCGAAACCAGATCTTCACACCAGTGTGACACGTTGTGTACCACTTTGTGGAAAGTGTGATTTAACTCCACTTTAACTCAGACTTTCAACTTGGGAAATTATGCAGAAATCTACAAGTTGCAGGTGTATGACATCAGTTAATGATGAACATTCACTTTTAAGAAAATGAAATTAGTCCAAGTTCCTACATTGCATGATAATATAACCTGTTCGGCAAACGTTTGCATGAACAGGTGTTTAAAACACGGTAAATATTCTTTCCTGCTGATAATAGTACACCTGCTGAACAGATGCACCTCTGCAGTTTTGTTGCTAGGAGATGTCCGAGTGCACTACAGAAACAATAGCGCTGTCATCTAGTTTCTTTACACAAGCATCAGGCAATAGAACATCATAATGGTCACACATAGTCAAACATAGGAGTATCCTACATTCGCTTAAAGCAAGCTACAAATGGAAAATGACAAACACAAATTCAATTTACCCCTCTAGTGATATCCTAGCTGGTAAACACATTCTTCCTCTGAGGGGCATCCCATAATACACATGCAATAACTGTCAGGTATTGGAGCAGATATCCTGAAATGTAAATGTTACGACAGCACACGAGTTCTGCTGAGGCCAGCAGGATTGAGGATTCCTGGAACTGCCCCCACAGTGCACTGCAGCATCCATCCTCTTAGTATGGCCAGTACTTCTGTGAATAATAAATGAGGTGTAGATGGATGGGGATTTTGAATGCTGACAGATGGTGTGTTTGGCATGTCTTTGAAATCTGGAGGATGCCCAAGCCAAACGGAGGATGCACTTTATAGGCTGGAATACATCACTACACTTCTAAACAGAAATGTAAACATGATGTCTTGATGTGTGGACATCTTGAAAAAGGCTGAAAAGGTAGCTGGGAGCATGTGGTTGTTTTTTTAGGTATTCCTTCATGATCGTCTAATGATTAACGGTCACCATCATTCAGTATGTTGTGGTTTGGTTGGAGGTTCCCAGAATGGGTTGCTGGTGTTCCAACAAGGTTTCTTGATTAGCAAAACCAGCAAGACTTCTTTGTTCATTCATCAGCACTGCTTCACCAGCTACCTTTTCATGGGAGAACAGCATATGGACATCCTGTAATAGTACGGCTATTGAGTTTGATTCCACCCCTGCAGGTCTTCGTGTTGTGCTTTTGATTCTTGAACTGCAGCATTTTTGTGTTAGTTCATACGAACTCAGCAGACTCGGGTTCATGAAACCTTTTTTTGCGCTACTAAAACAAATTAAACTTTGAAGTCAGATGGACTCGTGTCCACTCCAAAAGCTCTAGTGCGAAAGCGCACGTTAATAGCCGTAAGCTGCGCAGTAATCGTTCGATCTACGGAAAATATGACAGATGACTGATAAATAATGCATGATTTTGAAAGGGAAAATTTCCCACAAATGAGATCTCTTTCATATGCCAATTGTTTGTCCTAGACATCAATTAATATTTAGGTGAAAGATATGAAATACTTAATCATGGTCAAGATATAAATATATATAATATTTTAATAACATACAACTCTATCAAATAGACCTAGTCAGGATATGCACCATATTGAATTTTACATGGATGAACGAAATGGAGTTTTGAATGGATTTTTTTGTCGACTGAAGTTGTTTAGAAGATGTTTTCTCCCGCTGACGACCTTGCATGTTGTTGAACGCCCCATGTGACTACCCTAGGACTTCTATCCTCTCACACGCCTCGGTGTCGATGCCTGATCAAAATGTAATTTGGTGCTTCATGACAAGCCGGAAGCCCACGCCACCTGTCCATCTCACTGTCACCGTAACCTCTGATCTTGTTGATAGAACCGGGTCCACCTTGCCCATAGGTGCACTTGCCAAACTCCCTGACCACCTCGGTGGTAGTACGATATAAAGTCCGCTTCTCCAGGTTCTCAGCGACGATGACCTCAGCCTCTCCAGATGTACAATGGAGGAACGATACTGCTGGGGTTGAGGAGCTCATTATTCCCGAGACGGAGGGACCCATTACCACGACAACAGATGAGGGTTTTAGAAATCTAAAGGTAGGAAAGTGAAGAAGGGCCATTGTATGACGTACCACATGAAAAATACCCTAAACTAATCAATGTCACAACCTTAGGCGTTGAGCCACGAGTGCACTGGCCACACACTTTATCACTGACATAACCAAAGAGGCGTCCCCAAAACAGCCCTTATAGACCTCCGTGCATCCTAAGTTTTTCGTAACATCATCCATTTAACAATAGGTATCCGCGTTATTATGTTAAGGTTATAGGGTTAGTACATCTACGACGTTTACATTACATGTTTTAAACAAAGACCGAGTCCACATTAGTAATTCTCAAACATTTAAAATACAAAAAAACAAAATGATACCCTCCTTTAGCAAAGGCAATAACTCTGAAAACTATCATTGGCCGATAAGTCTTAAAAGGACCCAAGAAGTCCTGCCTATTTCACACACTTATAACTTACAGTTTGTGCCACAAGCAAAGTGTGCAACTGTAGCTAGATTTCTCTAAATATTTCCCCTACTCAACATCAGATTGTTTTAGCATAATGCGGAATACCCATACTAAAATGCACTTCTAATGTATGCTGAAAAGGCAAAATGTAGAATGTTGTGAGATATCTATTTTTCATAACGCCTGCTACAAGAAAACTCAATGCCATGTTCTGCTAATATAACATCTGCCTGCTTTATATATTCTGAATGGCACCTCGGAGCCTCCAGTGCTCATTCTAGAAGAATGGTTTGAATGAGCCGGATAACCGCGCTTTCGAGCAGTGACACCATCTGTGTACATTGTGAACATGTCGTTGTGTGTTTGTGTGTGTGAGAGAAGTTTTTTTTTTGGCTACTCATCAAATACTTTGAACCCCCTACACAAAACTAGCTCATTCCGCTTCCCATCTCAAGGGATGGACGATTGACAAAAACGATTGACAAAAAAGGACTGCGTCAGTTAATAAGAAAGTCTTGATCTGATAGGAAACATTCAGCCGAAAACAAACGTATAAGGTGCTTAATTCAGTTCAATTCATACACAATTTACTTATGAAAGAGGGTGACAGCCACATTGTGTAAACAAAGTTGAATCCCTGAAATGTACTGGAGTTGTAGTATGAGTTTGATATAGATATGTGTATAAGAGTCGTTCTCCAAAGAGAAAACATCAAAAGCATTTCTGAAATAACCTTTGGTGTCCGTAATTGTGTAGGTACTACATTTGAATTTGAATTCACTTCGCAACCATAAAAAAAGAGTATGTTCTATTTAGTGTGACCGTCATGTTGTTACTGTCACGTAACCTACAAGCGTCAGTTGAGTTGGCCTGTGGCCTCATGTAAAGTGACCATCGACTGTGCGGAAGTAGCAGGTTATCTAGGTATTTTTCACCAACTTTTTTCCAAATACTATGAATTTGGACATACGATCTCTTTGGCATACTGTGTTTTTTTTCGCATATAGTATGGATATTCATTTCGATGCAGCACTTTTCTTCTGATTGGTTACTAGGTCATTTTTCTCAAAACTGACCAATAGTCTGGGTGGTTTGCCTAGGTGTTGCTAGGCAGTTCCTCACCGGTGTGTTGCTGCTTTGCCTGAGAGTTGAGTGGTTGCTAGGGATTGCACACCTTTTTCAAATCCCACTAAAGCCGTCAGTTGCAGCTTGCTCCCTTTAGACAACCGCCTGACAACCACAACCTCCCAGAGCCCAACTCACATGTGCCCACACCCACACAACTAGATAGATCCATAGACACAACGATCTCCCCAATACATATAAATGCCGGCACTGAGGTCATTTTCAACGTCCTTTTTCCATGGACCCTACGACCACACCCACACGTTTCCGCATGCTCTTGAGTAAATGTGCATGTTTATTGTACCACAATTGATTTCACGTCAGCGCTCTCCACTACCATGTCTGAGCCGGCGTTCGCATATCGTGACCTGGTTTGCCTTATCTTGTGTTCACTGTTTATTTCTCTGGCTCTCCTCCTCCAGATTCTACAGAAAAAGCAATGCTGCCAGAGATGGAGTGGCTGCCAAATTCCTGTGCTTAGCCATTTACAGGTAATTATCATTTCAAACAGCTTAATCAATGCCGTCTGGACTCTCATGGCCACTGCACTCAACACTCGCGCTGTAAATATCCATCTAACTCCATCAAAGGTGAGCACTAGCACTTAATATTTACGTATGTTGCATAGCTGTATACAACTACAACCTGTAGCCACTGTGAAATGCTTCAAATGAAAGAATGAAAAATCCTGTCCAACCTCGTTGCTCATATTTAGGATTAAGGATTCAAACAACCCCTAAACATAATTATTGAGATGAATGACCGCTCAAATCATTCGGCTTGTTGTGGAGAGGTGTGCTGCTACTTTTCGAATCGATCTGACTGGCAAATTTTGCCTGGCGGACAATGTAATGGATGAAAAAAAAAAATCCTATGGACCCGAGCTGTATCTAGAGCCTTGGGGGTGGAATTGTTTAGACTTAGGCCAGTAAACAGGCACCAAGGCACATGCGATTAATCACGATTAATCGCATCCGA